>JAWNKY010003468.1:0-17699 GCA_035041765.1 Drosophila algonquin
CATCTTTTTTCCTTTGATACTAGTTCTAATAAGGTCAAAATTATCATAATCAATAACTTAATTTAAATAGCTCTAATTGGGAATTGTTCGGCTACCGGCTTTTCTCTAAGCTAAATTTGGCTGTTGCCTTAGCCCTTTCGATTAATTAGTTGACATGTAATTTTACCCTTACAGTTTAACTGTAAATTGTTACTGTACAACAACAATAAACAATGCCTACATAGATAGTGGGAAAAGATAACTCTTCCGAGTCAATAAACCTGGATCTGGTGCGATTTATATAATCCTATCATGGAATATTATGTTATTTTCAAGCAGAATTTCCTGACCGCCACTGAATTCAGCTGGATATACATTCTAGTTTTTGGACCAAGCCCCCAGGATGACACTGAAAAATTCTAATGCTTTTTAGATTTTCAAACAAGTCAAACAACTAAAGAAAGACGCGGTTTTTCTGTAAATTAATAGGGTGTTTATTCAACAAACGAGTGCAGTGGCTTTGGGCCTACATCGAGCCACCGTCGGCCGCACGCAACCCAATTCGCCGTCGGCAATTGTGAAGATCGGCTTGCGGGTCACCCGAAGATGGAGCGACTCTTTTGGCGTGCGATACTCTCTTAAACTTCTATCTTCTTCTCCAACAGACACCTTAGTCCAGCCCGGTGTGAGGTGAGTATGGAGGTTGGGATGTGGGTAGGTGGTGGGTGAGGAATGGGAGTGTGTGAGCTACTTATACGAGGCGGCACCACAAGCGCATCGTCAGTGTTGCTGCTTCGCGAACACCCGCTGGCTGTCCGGGACTTTTTTTTCGGTACTCTCCCTAAGGATGTCCGCTTATTCGCAGCTGATTCAGCTAGGCCTCCTCTGAGCCACCTCACGCGCTCAGACAGATCATGGTTAATAAGTCCCCCTATTAAATTCTCATTAAGTTAACTGCACTGAACCTGCTCCACTTACGTAAGCAGATATAAATATTATTGTGAATCTTAATGAGTTACAACTTCTTGTAATTGAAGAACAGTTTAACAATTCTAGAACCTCTCCTACCTACAGTTCGAAGCTATGATCTAACAATGGTTGTAAAACTTTCTGAAGATTTTCTCTTGATGCCTGCATAAATAGTGGGAAAAGATAACTCTTCCGGGTCAATAAGCCTTGCCCTGGTGCGATTTGTATAATCCTTTCATCGAATATTACGTTATTTTCAAACAGAGTTTCCTGACCGCCAGGGTCCGACTCTTCGGCTTCTAACTCCTCGTTGGGATGGGCTGGCTCTGTGTCTATATTCCTATCTCTATTCTGCATACTTTCTAAAAAGGCTGTGTCTGCTTGGACCAATATCGGATGTGAAACCTTCAGGTCTCCATTGGTCATTAACTACAACATTGTGCTTTTTATACAAATCTGTGCTAACTAAATAAAGAAGTGCTTCGGCAATAAAGGCTTTATTACACTACTAGACAAATTTCAACTTTTTTTTTCCGCTGTGGCTAAAAATGACTTTTTCTGATAGATTTGGAGATTTACAATTTTTTAAAGAATTATGGTTTTTTTTCATGGAGTAGTTTTTTATTAAAGAATTTTTAAAAAAATTTGTATCTTTTGTCATAGGTAGTGCTTCTATTTTTCACATAACTCAAGTTTCCTAAAACTGGTTGTATTGAATTTTGCAGTTAAAAAAGCTGACAAATGCAGCTATAAATCCGATTCAAACACTTCGTAGCTGCAACTTAACGTCTGGAAGATATTAAAATTCCAAATTGAAATTTCATTTTTTTTTTCGGTATTTTTCCCCAAATTTTGACTTTGAAAACTCAGGAAAAGTCGATAAAAAAAATATTTGAATGCCTTGATTTTTGGTTTTAGATGGACACATTAATTAGGCGTCGTTTAAGGTTTCGCTTATAAAGATATAAAAATAAACGGCTATGTTATAGCCGTTTGACCAAAACTTCATATGAAACATAAAAAAAAAGAAAGCAATCGTCTAACGGCTGCTTTCCCCTGGCAAAAGTCGAACCGCATCCCAGTTGGTAGCGCATTATACTGGCGAGGAGCCCTACATATAGTCTCGTCACTTCCGTAGTTGCTCCGGTGGAGATCAATAGCAAAGAGTGCATGGTCCCTAAGACTCCTGGCAGGCGTACTGAAGCCAATCCTACTAAACAGGTGAGGGCAATCAATATTCCCCACTAACAAATCCAAAATAATACGATCCTCGAGAGAGGAGAGATGCACGAGGCGACATCTGCACTCATAGGATGACAATGGGATTGTAAAGTGCAAAGGCTGAAGTGCAAACTTCAAAAACGTCCTCTGCAATCTCTCGATTTGCGCAATCTGACCAACCCCAGTAGGGTTCCAAACCACTGAAGCATATTCAAGGCGCGACCGCACAAGGAAAGAATATATACTTAGCCTCGTGTATGGATCGCTGAACTGGGATAAGTTGCGCGTAACAAAGGCAAACATGGCATAAGCTTTCGGCAATATGTAGTTCAGATTCCCCACAAAAAAAAATTTTGAATCAAACAAGATGCCTAATTGGGCTAATGTATGACCTCATAGAAAAGTATTCTTTGTAGCAATGATACGCTCAAAAAGCTTTGAGATATTGCTGAGTTTGGCAATTGGTCTATAATTAGAGATAATATTCTTCGAGCCCTTCTTAAAAACAGGAGTGACTGTAGCAGCTTTCAACTTACCAATAAACCGACCCGCTAACAAGGAATTTATGAAAAGCATTTTCAGCGGTTCACAGAAAGCATCACCACAATTGCGAGGCAGGAAAGCAGAAATACCATCACTGTCGGGTTTACTAGAATTGTCGAAGTCAGCAATAGCCTCCAAGATGTCCACTTCCAAAATATCAAGTGCGCCAATATTGACCACCGAAGGGATGGAGTCAAGGACATCCGAATCATGCCCCGTCGCACAAGGCTCAAAATTAGATCTGAAAAAAGAAGCAAAAAGGTTTTCTATGCCACTATCAGTATTAGAGCTTTGGAGACCAAGACACATAGCTGAGGGAAGAACACTCGTTGACCTTTTAGAGTTTATAAAATGCCAGAATAACTTGGGATTAGCTGTGAGCCCCATCTCAACATCGGCAATATATTGATTATATAAAAATTTGTTTAAAAACGAAAACTCCCGTTAATGTTGCACATACCTGTCCCAATCACCAGGGTCCCGGTGCGCAGATTATTAGAAATAACGATACCCTTTGTATACCACGGTAACCTATAGGAGCCACGCACTCTTCTGGAAGAATTTTATCAACAAAATGACGAACAGTTTCAATGAAAACGCTATAACAAGTATCAACACTAGGATGCGATAGAACAGACACCCAGTTTACATTTAATATGTCATCCCGTAAAGCATTCAGATTTACATCAGTAAAATAATAATAAAAATCAAGTTCCGCTCGAGGCGAGTAACAAACGTATCTACGCTGACCACAAAAGCCTCTGACTGTCCGGCCACCAACACACCAATCTGATCGTACATAGTGTCTCCATCCAAGAAACAAATGGGATCACACTGTATCGTGCGTCTAACGGCTACAATGACCCCACCCCCTCTGCAGCGATTCGTTTTGGCACAATCTCTGTCCTTACGAAACAATTGGAAAAGGTTGGGGTCAAAATACTCGCTGTCGAAGAAGCTATCGTTGAGCCAGGTTTCAACCACGACGATGACGTCGAAATCGCACACAGCGGTTGCCAAATTTACAGCCTGAGCCTTAGTGCGCATGCCCAGTACATTCTGAAAGAAGATGCGAATGGATTTGGTCCCTTCCACAGGCATGATCGCAAAAGGTAGCAGTGCTGAACGGCTAGTGGGCACGGAAGCACCATCCTGAGGAGGGTTTGGCAATCACAAACAGCAAGAGGGGCGCGGCTCGTGCGTAAAAAATGCCCAAACGCCGTGGTCCGAAACCGCAGCACACCTTCCTCGACCAGACGATTAGGCAGGGCAGCGGCAGGGAGATCCATACTAGGTACTGACGGCGAAGAGAGTTCTCCATTTACGAGAGAACTCTCTTTTATTTACGTTGTTGTATGTTGTTGTAACGACGATGTCAGAGGCGTTGAAATAGAGCGCAAGCAATAGCGTAGACGTCTATACCAGCAGCAGCCGTGCGAATATCGCACAATGCGCAGAGCGAAGAAGCGGTATTGTGTTGTTGTTCCGCAGAGGTATGCCAGAAGTGATGCGTAGAGGCGAGAAATTGCATGCAGAAAATGTTGTAAAGAGGCGGCGAACCAGAAACCATGGGCGCCGCTCACTGGGGGTTTTTCGAAGTGGAGGAAGTGGAGCTTCCGTAGTCGGGGTGGACGTCCGCACTGGCACAGCTGTCAACAGATTATCTGCCGTAATATCTGCTTCCGGCCTCTGCCTATGCACAAAACGGAAACCCATACCGACACTGGCCAGATTTTCTCTTCAAAGACGTCAGGGAACAGCGGCTCACGTACACCAAGTGTGAAATTACCAAACTTCAATGCAGATAGATCGGCATCCCGCTTGACCAATTTCGCACAAAAAACTTCCGCCTCAGACACCTTGAGCTTATCGGCAACAAATCTCACCACCGCCTCTGGCTCCGTTGCAGTAGAAAATTTTCCAATATGCAGGTATTTTCTGCTCTGCAATACATTTAGCTGCTCACAGCTCGGAGCAATGCTTAGCAAACGCTTCGCCTTCTTTGTGCGGTTCTTTCTCTCTTTCCTCCGCACAGTGACAAAGCCATCTGAAGCAGCTGATCCAGGGACAATAACCGTCAATAGGTCAATAGCCGCGGAGACCGTAACTCAGCCACAGATATGACGTTGTCGGCTTTCTTCCTTGCAACAGCAGGCTTCACCTTCTTATTTCAATTGACAGGGAGGGCAGCCTTAAACTCAGACTTGAGCTCCCAATAAAGGCTCTCAAGCTTCAGCACCTTGTCGTTGAGATCGTCAATTTTCGATTGCGAGTCATTCGCAATCACACAATTATCGCACTGCCACATAAGGTAAGGCAGATTTACCAACATTTTCACCGCATCTGCAAGCAAATCAATGCACGACAGATGAAACGCATGGCGGCACAACGCCGAACAGCGTACAGCATCAAAGCCGCGAAGCTGAGCGGCCGTAAAATCCAAATCGCATTCCGAGCATTGATAAAACATAGCGAAAACACGACCGAACGCAGTGAAAGCTGACTGAAGACTGTTATCGTTTTTCATTTTTAAGACCAGAGGTAATACCAGCGGCTTATGCCCTCAAATTAGATACTCCGATTAAAATAAAAACCGTTACACAGGAACACGAGGTGCAATCAGAAACATGATTGAGAATGTTTAAGGAGTTAGGTGAAGAAGGAGAGATGAGGATGCTCTTATTCAAATTTCGTAAGTATTTTTACGGATTAATCTTAATAGATATCTTAAAACGGATAGGGGCAATAATCGACATACAGAAGAAACAATTGAGAACAGCATTGATAGAAACACAGTTGTGGTTAACGCAGTATAAAGCGACAGAATTATATACGATAGAAGCAGGCACAAAAAGAATCATACAAGTGCCGGAACAATTGCAAGCTGGGGAGTTTCAAATCAACAGAACAAGGGTAAGGCCTGATATACATAGATATATCAGAGGGGCTATATAGGGCAATAGGAGGACAGAGTCTAGTGGAGGTAATAAACTACGCAGAAGAAGATCAGCAACTGTTATTAGAAGAACCACTCACAGTGACAGAGTTTAAGGCAGAAGAAGATGTAGAACTATATAACATCGAAAAAGGAGAGGGGCTACATGTAGGAAGAGTCCCTTTTCACAAAATCAGAACAGACCACTTAAATAAAGAAGAAATCATAGAATTAAAAGCTATGTAAAAAATACCCCTCGGCTTTACATGGAAGGGGACGAGTTGTCTTTCACAAACGTGGTTAAACATCAAGTCAGAACAACGGATGACATTCCGGTTTATTCTAGACCGTATAGGTAAGCGTTTACTGAAAGAGAAGAAGTAAAAACACAAATAAAAAATCTGCTAGATCAGAAGATCATTAGGCATAGCCATTTTCCATGGAGTGCCCTAGTGTGGCTAGTCCCGAAGAAAAAAGATGCCTCAGGAAAAAAAAAATGGAAGATTGTAGTAGATTATAGAAAGTTAAATGAGAAATTGATTAAGGACAGATACCCAAAGCTGATAATTAACGACGTACTAGATGGGCTAGGTAGGGCTAAATACTTCTCCACTTTGGACTTAGCCAGCGGCTACCATAGATAGAAGTAGAGAGGAAGGACATACCGAAAACGGCATTCTCAGCAGAAGGGGCCATTTCAAATATGTGAGGATGCCCTTCGGGCTAAGCAATGCCCTTGCAACGTTCCAAAGGTAAAAGAACAACCTTTTCGGAGACCTATTAGGGAAATGTTTCCTTGTATATATGGATGACATTATAGTGTTCTCCACATCCCTACAAGAGAACATGAACGTTCTAAACAAGATTTTCGCCAAATTGGAAAGAGCAAATTTTAAACTCCAACTGGATAACTGGATAATTTCTAAGGAAAGAGGTAGAATACTTAGGGCATGTAGTAAACTTAGGGGGAGTCAAGCCGTACCCAAAGAAGATAGAGGCAATAAAGAAATTCCCATTGAAAATAACTAGGACGCAGATAAAGTCATTCTTAGAGCTATTAGGGTACTATAGGAAATTCATAAAAGACTTCGCGGCAATAACAAAGCCAATGTCAAAGCAACTCAAGGGGAAGAAAGCAGTGTAGGTTGACCACGAGTTTGAAAAAAAATTCGAAACGTGTAAAACCTTGTTATGCAATGACCCCGTGTTGCAGCAATTATGCCATAGGCGCTGTCTTGTCCCTGGGACACTTGGGAGCAGACAGACCATTGGCATATGAGAGCAGAACATTGTCAGATGCGGATGTAAACTACGCGACAATAGAAAAAGAAATGCTTGCCATTATTTGGGCGATAAAGCACTTCCGTCACTACCAATTCGGACAAAAGTTGAAAATAGTCACGGATCACAGACCGCTGACTTGGTTAATGAGCATAAAAGATTCCAGATTCAAAGTTAGTAAGATGGATATGCATTCAGCGGAAGATGTCTTGCGCATCGGGTTCCCCATCGGAGAAACCGTTGAATGACTATAACATCCAGATAGCCCTAGAAAAAGGAAGTCCACCTAAGATAGAAAAGAAGGTGCCATTCAGAAGCAAGGTTAGGATTACATGGACTGAGGACAAGTTTAAGGAAGAGGCATTAGGCCGAACACTTGAGGAAATTCTTAAGCCAAATAGGACGGTGGCCATCTTTATACTGGAAGAATTGGTGATAGTTGTGCAGAACGCGTACTGCAAATATTTTGCGTACAGCAAGATATGTAACGTGGTAAGATGCACAATCATATTGCCAGAGCTAACAGATAGAGATCTACAAGAGGAAGCGGTGAAAGAACACCATGAAAAGAACTACCACAGTGGTATAGAGGAAACATTAGCGCACCTGAAGAGGAAGCTATACTTTCCACATATGAAACCGGTAATAGCCCAAACTATCAATAATTGTGACAACTGTCAAACGATGAAGTATGATAGGAATCCTTAAAAGATTAAATACAGTGTCACAGAGACCCCGGGAAGACCAATGGAGATAGTGCACATAGACCTATATTTCGTAAACAAGAAATACGTACTAACGGTCATTGAAAAGTTCTCCAGATACGCAGGATTCCAGCAAGAGATAGTATAAATGTGGTCAGGTCGGTAAAAAACTTTATGACACTATTCGGGATTCCGAGCAAGATAGTTTGTGATCAGGGAGTAGAGTTTTCATCAAACTTGTTCAAGGACTTCTGTAAGCAAAATGAGGTAGAGTTGCACATGACAAAACTCGTCAGGTAACGCAACGGTCGAGAGATTACACTTGACAAAAACCGAAATATATAGAATAATAATGGAACAAAAAAAAGAAAAGAAGATAGAAGCAAAACATGAAAACATATTAGTTGAAGCGTATAACTTATAATAATGCAGTGTATTCGGCAACAAAGCTCACGCCTCATGAATTGTTCACAAGAAGAACGCACATTTTCTTGAGTAACGTGTCATTTAACAATGAACACGATTATCTTTAGAAAATTAATGCGTTCCAAGCAGAGATTTATCCAAAAGTAAAAGAAAGCACCTAATTTTGTAGCATATAGCGAAAAACAAATGTACTACTATAGGAAAAAATGTAAACAAATAAGAAACCTCATATAAGTAAAAACGATAGGATTGTAAACAGGGTCAATGAGGTGTGCCTGAGGAATCTTATACAAGGAAAGCAGCGGAGTGTGAGGAATGGGGGTGAGGAATTACCACATCAGCACCTACCATCGTCCTTCCTCCTCAGAAACCTCTACGAGCTGGCTACAATGTAGTGACCACTAACAACACCGACTCACACCACCAACTCACATCCGCTCCAATTGCAACAGCAGACGCAAACCCCAACGTCAGCAGATTCTCAGCCACTCAGAACTAGGTACTCAGTATTATTGTAAAACCATATCTACCCAAAGTTGAATAAAGAATCAGAATACTTTTCAATACAAAACCAATCGGACGTGTATTACTTGTACCAAGAATCGGCCTCATAACCATTTAACTCAGAATATCTTACACTTAATCATAACTCCCGCGCTGGGTTTTCGGTCGGTACTCAACTTTTAGAAACGACCGTTTATCTCGGCGTACAGGAATGTTTCTAATTACAAGGGATTGAAACTTCACGTCGGAAGTTTTCACAGTCCAGATTCAACAATAACTAGAAATCCTACGTGTAAAACTGATTCTTCCCGCTTTCTCACTTTTCATAACTTACTCTTATATTCCACCTGCTTCGAATATCGCAATTTACGGGTAGTACTAGTCAGCTTTAACCGCTATTTCTTCCTCGCTATCAGATCAAATTCATATTATAACTCTTGGTGACTTCAACTTGGTCTACAGTAAACGAGTCTAATAGCCTAGGCCCATGACAAAACATGACTTTATTGACGACTTTCTTGCAGAGCTCAAAATAATTAGTCTCTGTTATACTTGTTGTCAGTTAAAAGGCACTTGTCCAGGGACACGATGCAAAACTATAAAAAACGAAGGGGAACGTTGTGAGCCGCGGCAAAGGCCGCGGCTCTACCTTATACCCGGTACTCAGTCAGTACACACATATGTACATACATATATGAGCTTACGATTTATGAAATTTATTATTTGTTCTCAAAAGGGACGAAAATAATATTTAAATTAAAAAATGAATTTTTGGAATTTTTATACATGTTTCCATTTTTGTTTACATATGCTTTGTATATCTGCGCCTACATTTCTACATGACATTTATTACTACATATTTGAGACGTACAAGTGTTTAGGACAGAGCGAGAGAGGGAGGGGGCATGAGTCAGCGCTTGGCAGGCGTTGCGTAGCCACTGAAATTTAATTTATTTCTTCTGGCCATAATATTGATCCGATATGATCCAGATTCGGCAATCTGGTAGATATGGTCATTTTCCGTAATTCTGCGTTTTTGGTTTTCTTTTATCTTCAAAATTGTGGATTCCACAGATTTTCGTCCTTTGTGGGGGCGAAAGGGAGCGTGGCAAAATTCAGAAATAAAATTGTGCTGGATTGATATCACAAGAGTTTGGATAGAAAGTTTGGTTGCTCTAGCTTTTATAGTCTCTGAGAACTAGGCGAATATTCGAATGGGCAAAGCGGATGGGGTCGCGTGTGAGAGAGAGCGAGAGGGAACGATGACTTTCGAAATGGGTTTTCTTCATTGTAGCTATAATAATGATCCGATCTGATCCAGATTCAACACTCTGATAGAAATGGTCATTCTCTATGATTCTGCGTTTTTAGTTTTCTCGTATATTCAAAATTGTGCATGCCAGACTTTCATCCTTTGTGCGGGCGGAAGGGGGCGGGGCGAAATTTTGAAATACACTTTGAGTAGTGTGATAACACAGGAGACTGAATACAAAACTTGGTTACTGTAGCTTTAATAGTCTATGAGATATAGGCGCAAATGAAGACGGACAGACGGACAGACGGACGGACGGACAGACGGACAGACAGACATGGCTATATCGACTCGGCTATTGATGCTGATCAAGAATATATATACTTTATGGGGTCGGAAACGCTTCCTTCTGTGCGTTACACACAACCGTTATCCCCACAAATCTAAAATACCCTTAAACTCTTCGAGTACCGGGTATAAAAACACCCCTCTAACTTCGTTTTTTTTTAGCTCGCTCTTCGCTCAATCAACGAGCGGTTTAGTTCGTTCGCTCGGCTAATCTGTTCAGTCGGGACCTTTTACTTCGTAAAAACTCGGCAAACGGTCTTTTGAGCATGAGAGTGTGTTGCGCGTGTGTATAGGGTACAAAGTAAGTGTGTTGCTCATGTGTATATGTAAAAATTTGCAGAGAGTGTTTATTTAAAGTTACATATTTGTCGAAATAAGACGCAAAGTGAATTGCTTTTTAAAATTTGATAAAAATATAAAATCAATCAACTTGCAACGTATATGCTGCAAAACTAGCTGGTCACCATTCAACCAATCTAAACCGGCATTTGAATGCAAAGCACAGAAATTTTAATTTTAGTAAAAGATGACAATGCAATTGAAATATAGTTTGATTTGCAGAAATTCGTATTGTGCAGCGCCACTAGCTATTAATGCATACGAATACTCGATTGAAAATACTCCGCGATCGCCCTGGGTACGTCAGGCTGGACTTTTCTTTTCTCTTCTCAGCTTCCTGATCTCAAGCCCTATTTGCCGGTCTCGCGCTGCCCACGCTCTGCCGACGAGCCCTCGCTCTCTCTATGTCGGTGCTCTGTCGCCCTCTCCGTGCTGGTCATGATCTACTTGATAACTGCGTTTTTTCCGTCCTCTGCCGGTCTCTGTCTGTTCTCTCTGCCCGATAGGCGTGGGTTCTGTTTGCTGGGCTTTCGTTCTTTCGCGTGAGCGCGTCGATGGGATCGCTCTCTCTGGGCGTGTGTTGCATCGTTCTCTCTCGGCGTGGATGTGTTGTTGGTCTCTCTCTGTCGTTGGTGCGAGTACATTGCTGAGCCTCTCTCTCTCTCTCTCTCTCGGCGTTAATGCGTTCTGTGCTCTATCCGTCGTTGGTTTGGCTATGGATGTCACTCTTAAGATACCGCGATCGTTACCCCCTCCCTGCAACAAAATCATGAAACGGCTCTAGTTCTTATTGGCGCGTCGGGCCGTGTAGTTAATGTAAAAATTCGGGACAAATACTCTTATATTATCTAAATAACGACATTTAATTCCTAGTCAACAAAATCTTTATGGATAGTCTAGTCGGAGTCTAATACCGGTAGCATTAATCCTTGTAATAAATGAAATAAACGGTAAGGGAGAAGTAAAAGGAAAACGAAAGATGAAAAAAATGTGGGGGAGCGTACGCTCCTTCACAACTTATTTATTTTAATTTCACAAAACTTATTTTTGAGTTACACAAGACATAGAATTGAGTTATTGAGGTTTGTTTTACAATCAGATAAGGAATGGCGCGTCTAAGCGAATTTCGGTTTTTCTATTCAGCTGCTCCCGCTTGCTCCAAGATCAAGACTGACTTAACTGTTTCCATCTCCACATTATGAAACCCCTTTGGTTCTCTGTCGAGAACAATTTTCACATAAACAAAAATACTGACTCAATTTCGTCATCCAGCTCGGGAAATTGAGAAATGGTAAATATTTGGAATCTGCAGACAGCCGGGTGTTCGATTGTTTACCCGAAAGCCGGATGTGGGTCGAGATTGTTTTTGTATTTAGGCGGGTGTAAGAAAAATTTGATTTTCAATTTGGGCGGGTGTGAAGAAAATGTAATTAAATTACACGGATGACAGTTTGTAAGGAATCTATTTCAGGCTGCGGAAAGCTCAGCCTGTCCAGGGTCGTCTACAAGAAATTTGTAGTTGATAATGAGACCTTAGGCAAGGGAAGGCAACTGTATCGCGACCGGGAGGGTCAAGCGTGCTGCGTGGTTGCAGAGCTCGTACGTGATCCGAGGTTATCATGACGGGATTTCGCCGTCGCCTCCAAGGGAGACAGGGGAATCTACAGGGCCGTGTCTTATCGCTACGACTCGTAGGATTATGGGGTCTCTGGCGAGGATTGACTGTGCGTTGTCTCGGGCTACACGCTGTCGAAGCTTACGGAACCATGCGTTGTCGCGGCAGCTCGTAGGACAAAGGGGTTTCTAACGGGGATCTGGCCGTGCGTTATCGCGACAGTCATTAACGACCAGGGGATGCTGCTGAAACGTGAGTGATAGCGACGATTCGCAAGTCTACGAGGTTTCTAGGGAGGATTGTGCGTGATCGCTACATTCACCAGCTACGAGAGGATACTACTGAACCGTGCGTGATCGCGACGATTCTTAAGATTACGGGTTTTCTAGGGAGGATTGGCTGTGTGTGATCGCGACAGTCACTAGCTACGAGAGGATACTACTGAACCATGCGTGATCGTGACGGGCGATGGCGATGTATGAAAACAGTGTACAAGAAGCAAGCACGTGTCGGGTTATAGTTCTGCCTGCCGTTTGCCTTCGTTCGGGGTCTGGCTTCGAGTGTTGCTCGTTTCTTCGCGTGGGTGCCTTCTCACCCCCGCTATCGATCTTTTTCTCTTCTCGCAATCGATAGTGCTCGGTGTGACCACCCCCGCTTTTACCTATCGACTCATTTCTCCTTTTTCTGCGTTTTTATGGCCTTTGTTGGCGGGTGTAATGAACAAGGTAACTTATTATTAACTTCAATCTACATGGATAATAATAATACGGCCTTCAGTGGCGAATCATGGAATATAATAAAGATAATAATAGCAGAAAAGGAATACAGCAATCCATATACGCCTCCAGTGGCAGTGTGTATGGTTTTCAAACTTATCTACGTGATTTAGATGGGGTTGTCGTTGGTCGTTAGGTGCTTGTAAAACCTCATTGGGTCTTTTCAAGTTTCAGAGAAAACTAAAATAAATACCCAATATGGACTGCAATTTTTCAAGAATTAACGTGGCTGCCATTTGAATCTGAGAGATACTTTTATAAATCTGAAAATACAATTTTTGTAGATTTCGACAACCAAAAACTATTTCATATAATATAAAATAATATAATAATAATATATATAATATATGTATTATATGAAACAAATTTTTTTAAATTAAAAAAAAAAACTAAAACAAGAAATAAAAACCATTAATTCTTAAAAAAAAATTTAAATCTCCAAATCTAACAGCTAAAGTAATTTTGGGCGAGAGCAGAAATGTCGTGTTGACTAGTGTTATTGAAACGATAAAAAAACTTTAAGAAGGATTCTGGGCTCGCAGTTTGGAATTGTGCTCTGCAAATTTTGATTCACTCATCAAAAGATAACTTTAAGTCCTTTTTATACCCGGTACTCGAAGAGTAAAAGGGTATATTAGATTTGTGGGGATAACGGTTGTGTGTAACGCCCAGAAGGAAGCGTTTCCGACCCCATAAAGTATATATATTCTTGATCAGCATCAATAGCCGAGTCGATATAGCCATGTCTGTCTGTCCGTCCGTCCGTCCGTCCGTCTGTCCGTCTTCATTAGCGCCTATATCTCATAGACTATTAAAGCTACAGCAACCAAGTTTTGTGTCCAGTCTCCTCTGTGATCACACTACTCAAAGTATATTTCAAAATTTCGCCCCGCCCCTTCCGCCCCCGCAAAGAACGAAAGTCTGTGGCGTACACAATTTTGAAGATATAAGAAAACTAAAAACGCAGAATCATAGAGAAAGACCTAATTTATCAGAGTGTTGAATCTGGATCAGATCGGATCATTATTATAGCTACAATGAAGAAAACCATTTCGAAAGTCATCATTCCCTCTCGCTCTCTCACACACGCGACCCCATCTGCTTTGCCCATTCGTATTTTGTGTCGCCTAGTTCTCAGAGACTATCAGAGCTAGAGCAACCAAACTTTCTATCCAAGCTCCTGTGATACCAAACCTGCACAAGTGTATTTCAAAATTTTGCCACGCCCCTTTCCGCCTCCACAAAGGACGAAAATCTGTGGAATCCACAATTTTTAAGATAAATGAAAACCAAAAACGTAGAATCATGGGAAATGACCATATCTACCAGATTGCCGAAGCTGGATCAGGTCGGATCAATATTATGGCCAGAAGAAACAAATTAAATTTCAGTGGCTACGCAACGCCTGCCAAGCGCTGACTCACGCCCCCTCCCTCTCTCGCTCTGTCCTAAACACTTGTACGTCTCAAATATGTAGTAATACATGTCATGTAGAAATGTAGGCGCAGATATACAAAGCATATGTAAACAAAAATGGAAACATGTATAAAAATTCCAAAAATGCATTTTTTTAATTTAAATATTATTTTCGTCCCTTTTGAGAACAAATAATAAATTTCATAAATCGTAGGCTCATATATGTATGTATATATATACTGACTGAGTACCGGGTAGAGGTAGAGCCCTCTCGTTTAATTAGTGTACTTAATTTCTACTGAGTTTGGGAGCGTTGGAATACTTTCCTTAATCTCAAATCTTTGAATTTCTTAAATCCATTATTGCGCTTTGATATAAAAATTTCGGGATTTATATTGAAAAATACTATTCAATCTGAAAATGTCTACTAGTGTTTCCTCTTATGAAGTTAAGAAATACCTGTCGCCATTAATTGAAATATCTTGCATTATACATATTTTAAGTTAGCTAGGAAAGAAAGCGAAATTTGCATAACCCCCATTCCAATTAGTTAGGTAAAAAAAAATAAACATAAGGTTTATTCAAAATAGGTGAACAGGGAAATTCAAAAAGGAAAAAATAGTCTGTATATGCGCAACTTTCCATCAAATAAAATGATATTTACCTGCCTTCTCAGACCTTTTCCAAGCAGGTAATTGGAAATTCAACATTTCTTAAAGAAATATACAATATATAGTCAGGTAGTACTTATAATACAACGTTTAGCAATGTTATCAATTAACAACAAACCGTTTACAAAGTTCAGACTTTCAGCAATATACACATGAAAGGTATGTATGTATATATTATAGCTATCACATGTATGTGGTGTCGCGTTGACTCTGTGATATACTTCCGTGTTTTATTCCACGAAAGTTAAAAAAATTACGAAAAATTTTAAACGTTTCTAATCTAATAAGTATTTCAGTTGTATTTAAAATGTATACAACATAACACTAAGATTAAACATTCTTTTCATATAAAGTAAAAAGAACGTTGATGATGAGAGTGCCATGATGACCCGGGAGGGTAGTACAAAGTGCGATACGTTCTCTGCAGAACGTAGCCCCGATGTTGACTGTCTGGGAACCGCATTCTTCCACCAAATCTCTCTGGCTGAAATCTAATATTTTATTGTGGCGCAGGACTGGAAATATAAGCAACTTCCTACAATTTAATTTGGGTTGAGGGAACTTTATGAGAAAGTGGAGTACGTCAGGAGTCTGGAAAGCGATAATGTTAGAGACCTCTAATTGTTCCACCAAGGTTATGCTAGCTAAGTGTTTTTCGTCTGACTTGTGGATCGTTTTTAAAAATTGAGTCAGTTCGGTCAGCCGGTCTTGTGTTTTGGTTGATCTCCATCTGTCGGTGCTCTTATTCTATTAATTGACCCTGTTTAAATCTAACCTGCTCCCAGTCATTGAAGTCGTGTGTTCCCTACTTTCAATGCTGACCCGAGCACGTTTATACTTCTTGCTTTCCTATGGTGGATTTTGAGTATATCTATTAAGCTATGAATATGATCTAAGTCGGTCGTTAACACCTTGGCCAAGCGGGTTATCGTGAAAATTTTGGCGGCCCGATCCGTCTGGTCGACGTAGACCTCATATAACGTGATGTTGGTGGTATAATGGAGGTATCCCGGCTTCTCCCAGATCGTCCCAGGCGTCTCTGTCCACGACCGGTACTTCGGAAAGTACTTCCTTAGATTGGCGGCAATCGGTCTGGCACTGACAATTGGTGCTTTCGGGCCCCGGTTGGTGTTTCTGAAGACTACCAACCTTCTTTCCAGATCCTGGAGGGGGGGACTCTGGGCCAGTGGTTGGAGCACTAGTTCAGGAGTAATTTGTGTTGAAGAGGCAGTGTGATTGCTGGTGGTGTCCACGGTGTCTACGTTGGTCCCCCTTCTTGGCGCTTGGTTGCTGGGCGACGGCCTTGTTGTAGAGGGGCGATTGCCTTTTGGGAGCCTGTTCTGGTTTCCTTATTATCTATGGGGACCACCGCGCCTTAGGCTTCGGTTGATCTCCTTACTTTCTGCGTCGCTACGTGGGAGTTTGTGTCCCCTGCTGTTGGCCTGGTGTATTTAGGTGCGGCACTGGGGTATGTGTTTCTTGTATTTTGTCTGGGATTCCTGTGTTCCGTTGCGACCTTGGCGTCTGTATTCGGCGTTGCTGATCTGGCATTTGTGCGTTCCGTTGCGGCCTGGGAGTTTGTGTTTTGCGTTTCGTGTTTGGACGTTGTGTCCGTTGTAGTTTTTCTTGTATTTGAGTCCTGCAGCGCTGTTCTGGGCCTCGGATTCTTCTTTGGTCCTGTGGTGTGGACTTGACTGGCAGTGACCACGGGTGGGTTTGCAATGGGGCGCCGGCCTCGGAGTTGTAGGAGGGTGGTGCCATATTGGATCGTTGTTTCGATCTCGAATAGGAAATCCATGCCCACAATGACTTGTTCCAACATATTGGGTAAGACTGGGAGGGGTATGCGATGCGTGACTTCTGGAGCCGGAGTGTTAGTTTAGATCGTCGGTTGTCTACGTTCCGATTGTATCGAGTCCCACTGGTACGCCGGTAAAATGTTGTCGTAGATCCGGTTGAACTGAGCTCGATGACGAAGTCTTTGAATGATTCGCCTATCATTTGCTTGCGACCTCGGATCTGGTCCTCAAATTGTTCAAAATGCCGCGGCGGTAAGAAGAAGGTCAAAAATTCCTTACGGAAATCAATCTATGGATCGTTTTGCAGTATCTACCCCGTATTAGAACGCGCGCTTTTCGAGAAGTTCGATGAAGGATAGGGGATCGTTCTGTCCGTCAAACTGAATCCCCCACTTCCGTTTGCGTTTTGCCATCTGGGCGGCGTGACTGTAATGGTATTCCTCTGCGGGGTCGTTTCCTGCCTGGGTTCTATCATTTGTAGGTTAGGTTAGGTTAATCCGGTCCGCCCTCGGTGGGGGCCTCTCATAGGACAGTACGGCCCTTAGTTATCCGGATAGTTATGGACCTTTACGAGGGTGCTAGTAAAATTTTGAAGTATCCTAGAACCCAGACGTGTTTGCGGTGCGCCCAGGTATCTTCTCCATGTCTGTGAGAGGGCCGGGAAGCTGCAGATGAGATATTCCAGGGTTTCGATAGCCCCGGGCTCATCACATTTCCTCCAGTTGTTTTCCTTGGTGATGTTTAGCCTGGCTGCTTGTGATGCGCTCACAGCGCTCTGTGCACAGGATTTTCGAGATTCTGCAGGTCGTTACGCTCCTCCACATGAAAAATAGTATGATTTACAGAAATTCGTATTGTGCAGCGCCACTGGCTATTAATGCATACGAATACTCGATTGAAAATACTCCGCGATCGCCCTGG
>JAWNKY010003474.1:0-10044 GCA_035041765.1 Drosophila algonquin
ACATGTAATTTTACCCTTACAGTTTAACTGTACATTGTTAAACTTTAAACAACAATAAACAAACAAACAAACAATCACCGTACGGCACCTTCGGGAATGGCCCGTCAGTGTCTCCAAAAGGCCGAGACGCTCGTTGGATGGAACTTCGAGGCATTCGTAAATCCTACAGATCTGCCAAGGGGTCGAAGCGAATGCCGAACGTGTCCTTCTTCACAACGAAAAGGGAAGAGAAAGAGTCAAAAAGAGAAGTATGATCCCATAATATAGCCCCCACTGGGACCACTAAAATCGGACTCGAATAGCAATCAGAGAATTATTTTCAATATTTTTTATACCCGGTACTTGAAGAGTATAGGGGTATATTAGATTTGTGGGGATAACGGTTGTGTGTAACGCCCAGAAGGAAGCGTTTCAGACCCCATAAAGTATATATGTACATATATTCTTAATCAGCATCAATAGCCGAGTCGAAATATCCATGTCTGTCTGTCCGTCCGTCCGTCCGTCTGTCCGTCTGTCCGTCCGTTCGTCCGTCTTCATTTGCGCCTATATCTCAGAGACCATTTAAGCTTGAGCAACCAAGTTTTGTATCCAGTCTCCTGTGTGATCACACTACTCCAAATGTGTTGCAAAATTTCGCCTGGCCCCTTTCCGCCCGCACAAAGGACGAAAGTCTGTGGCGTACATAATGTTGTAGATACGAGAAAACTAAAAACGCAGAATCATAGAGAATGATCATTTCTATCAGAGTGTTGAATTTGGATCAGATCGGATCATTATTATAGCTACAATGAAGAAAACAATTTCGAAAGTCATCGTTCGCCTAGTTCTCAGAGACTATAAAAACTAGAGCAACCAAACTTTCCATCCAAACTCCTGTGATATCACTTCAATACAAGTTTATTTCAAAAATTTGCCACGCCCCCTTCCGTCCCCACAAAGGACGAAAATCTGTGGAAGCCACAATTTTTAAGATAAAAGAAAACCAAAAACGTAGAACCATGGGAAATTACTGTATCTACCAAATTGCCGAATCTGGATCAGGTGGGATCTTTATTATGGACAGCAGGAACAAACTAAATTTCAATGGCTACGCAACGCCTGCCAAGCGCTTACTCATTCCCTCTCTCTCTCGCAAACACTTCCACGTCTGAAATATGTAGTTATACATGTCATGTAGAAATGTAGAAGCAGATGTAAAAATCATAGGTAAAGAAAAATGGAAACATGTATAAAAATTCCAAAAATTCCAAATTTTGTATTTTAAATATAATTTTTTTCCCAAAAATTAATTTGTCCCTTTTGAGAACATATAATACATTTCATAAATCGTAGGCTCATAAATGTATGTATGTATGTATGTATTATATATACTGACTGAGTACCGAGTATAAGGTAGAGCCGCGTCTCACAACGTTCCTCCTCGTTTTTCTTTCTTTTTATCTGTGTGCCCTGCCTACCGAAACGCTCAGACTCGCTTACCCTGAATTGGTGCCGTTATTAACTCTTTTCATTACTTTATTCTCCGTGGGCTCGTATACACTGCCTCACATCTTAGGCTCGACTTCCCTTGTAGCTTCTCAGCTTCCTCCTCGCAAGCCCTATTTGGCAGTTAGGGAAGCCAGCCTCAGCTGTACGGGAATTTTGGGGGGGTGGAAAGGAACATGCAGGGACGCCAGTCAGCGTCAGCAAAAGGTCAAAACAAAAGTCGGACGGCCCTTTCCAGCACCCATAATACTACGTGTGACTACGAAAAGAGAAGTGGAAGAGTCAAAAGGAGATGTACATATGGTCCCAAAAGGCAGCCCCCACTGGACCACTAAAATCTGACTCGAATAGCCATCAGAGAATTAGTTTTAATATTTATTCTTTCTTTTTATCTCTGTGCCCTGCCTACCGCACCGCTCAGACTCGCTTATCCTGAATTGGTGTGTTGCTTCAGCACCCGTGTCTCCGTCCTCCTGGTTGACGTGGTCCTCCGGAAAAAGGAATCTGGGGTTTTCGATCGAAACTACCCGACACTTTGCGCCCGACACTTTGCTTACGCTGTTATTCGGTTGCGTCTCGCCGTTATCAACTATTTTCATTACTTTATTTTCCGTGGGCTCGTCTACACCGCTTCACATCATAGGCTCGACTTCCCTTGTAGCTTCTCAGCTTCCTCCTCGCAAGCCCTATTTTGCCGGTTTCTTTGGCTTTTGCTCTCTCTCGGCGTGGGTGCGTTGTTCGTATCACTCTCTCTCTCTACTATCGGCATGGGTGCGTTGCTGGGCTCTCTCTCTCGTCAGCGTGGGTGCGTTTCTGTGATTTGTGGTTGGCTAGGGATGACACTTTTATGATTCCGCGATCGTGATCCCCTCCCCCAAACTAAAGCAAGAAACGGCTTGAGTTCTTATTGTAATTAAATTATTAATTCGTGGAAAATGCGCTTAAATCTAAATATCAAAAAAAATTAATTCTTAATTAACGAAATCTTCACGATGTAGTCGGGGCCTAGTACCTATAACCTTAATCCTAGAAATAAATGAAAGGAAAACGGAAAATGAAAGGAAAAAAAAAATTAAAAATATGGGTGAGCGTACGCTCCTTCATAAGGTTAATAAAAACATCGGAACCTTTTCTCGACTTTGCCGGTACAAGGGGTGTACGGTGATACCCAAGGATGAGGGAAGGCTACGAAGAGGTGTTTCTACGGGAGGGGAATCTCAGTCCGTGGAAGTCGTGGCACCCGCGTACAACTCCACTGGCTGAGTTCCCGACATGCAGAGGGAACATCAATTTGGCACACAATACGGCAAGAGGGGGGTTAAGAATCGAGGGCTATCGGGTTATAATAATTAATGATCGATATTATATATTTTTTATATATATAAAAACTCCAAGTTTTCTGATAAAATTCACTTTATTCACCTCCTTTGTCTAACTAAAGAATTATTTTCATATTAGGGGCCCCTGTCGCACCTAACACCTGGCCTCTGCCGGCGTTTGTCGCTTGTCGCTTGCTCGCCGTTACGTAGGTGACCGGCGCTCGCTCTCTGCGGTCTTCCCTCTCGCTCACACTGCCACTCTCGGCTGCTGCTCCTGTTTACCGTTATTTGTTGGCGGGGTATTGCGTTGTGGCGATCTCTCTGCGGGCTCTGCTCTCTCTCTTTGGTTCCTGCTTGCCCATTCTTCCGTTATGCGTTGGCGGGGTATTGCGTTAGAGATGCCTGTCAGTGATGCTCGTTACGGTTCCCGTGAGTGATGCTTGTTCCGGCTCCCGTGAACCGCCCCCATTGTCACGATTCCCGTACTAATAACGCGCATTTGTTTTGGATTCTTACAATCTATTTCTTAACCTAATATGATGAACCTAATATACTACAAACTAGGGAAAACAAAATAAGTAATAAAAACGAGGGGGAACGTTGTGAGCTGCGGCAAAGGCCGCGACATACATACATACTTATATGAGCTTGATGCAATTTATTTGATTTATGCAATTTATTATATGTTCGCAAAAGAGACAAATTAAATTTTGGCCAAAAAATAATATTTCAAAAACATGAAGTCAAATTTTTGGAATATTATACATGTTTTCAATTTTGTTTGCATATGCTTTTTACATCTGTTTCTAAATTTCTACATGACATGTATAACTACATATTTGAGACGTACAAGTGTACGACAGAGAGAGAGGGAATGAGTAAGCGCTTGGCAGGCGTTGCGTAGCCACTGAAATTTAATTTGTTTCTTCTGGCCATAGTATTGATTCGACCTGATCCATATTCGGCAATCTGGTAGATATGCTAATTTTCCATGATTCTGCGTTTTTGGTTTTCATTTATCTTAAAAATTGTGGATTTCACATATTTTCGTTCTTTTTGGGGGCGGAAAGGGGCGTGGCAAAATTTTGAAATACACTTGTGCTGGTTTGATATCACAGGAGCTTGGATAGAAAGTTTGGTTGATCTAGCTCTTAGGTCTAGTCTCTGAGATCTAGGCGCTCATTTAAACGAATAAGCAGAGCAGACAGGGTGGCGTGTGAGAGAGAGCGAGAGGGAACGATGACTTTCGAAATGGTTTTCTTCATTGTTGCTATAATAATGATCTGATCTGATCCAGATTCAACACTCTGATAGAAATGGTCATTCTCTATGATTCTGCGTTTTTAGTTTTCTCGTATCTTCAACATTGTGTACACCACAGATTTTCGTTCTTTGTGCGAGCGGAAAGGGGCGGGGCGAAATTTTGCAACACATTTGGAGTAGTGTGATCACACAGGAGACTGGATACAAAACTTGGCTGCTCAAGCTTAAATGGTCTCTGAGATATAGGCGCAAATAAAGACGGACGGACAGACGGACAGACGGACGGACGGACAGACGGACGGACGGACGGACGGACGGACAGACGGACGGACGGACGGACGGACGGACGGACGGACGGACGGACGGACGGACGGACGACGGACAGACGGACAGACAGACATGGCTATATCGACTCGGCTATTGATGCTGATCAAGAATATATATACTTTATGGGGTCGGAAACGCTTCCTCCTGGGCGTTACACACAACCGTTATCCCCACAAATCTAATATACCCCTATACTCTTCGAGTACCGGGTATAATAAAAATAACAATAACAAAATATTAATCGTGTGTCGGTGTCATGTGTGTCTGGCAAAAGAAGTAATTAAAATAAGAAAATATTTATAGTGTCTCGGTGTCATGTGAGTTGTGAGGGGCTCTGCCCTTCACAAAATCTCAGTGAATAGTATGCAAATAATCCAGAAATCAAAGTCCTGTTGCACGATAGTAAAAAGAGGATCACAATTCCCGAAACCCCCATTTTTACGAATTGACCGCAAAAAAGTTATGCAATAATAAATTCGTGCAAATTATCTTTTTATTTCGAAAGCTAGCTCGTCGTTAACGACGGGACATTGTGAGCCGGCTCTACGCATTCAGTATATGGGTATTTCTCTGATGTCGAACGGGACGTTCGTACGCATTTCAAGTTGTAAAAATGTCAAAATAAAACCGATTTTCACAATCGCTGCACCGTTTTGATTCACCATCACCACTTCAGACTACCCCATATTAGCTGCTGCTAAGGGCGATAGTCGGCTACTGATCGCTTTCAAGACATTTGCTAGAAAACCACTTTATTCGCACGAGGCACATATAGCAGTGGTTTTCGCGGCGACCAATTCAAACTCAGATTTCAGCGAAGAAGTTGAGGCGACAGTACTGATGCGAATTTCAAATTACAGTATTCGGCAAATTGACGACTTTTTACAATTTTAAGTCACTGTATGGTTTGTAGCTATTGTTAATATTCTGACTTAAGCTTCTATCGCATGGGACAATAAAATTTCTTGGCTTTATAAATGTTACAAAAATTCCGTTAACCGATATTGAGAACGTTTTCTGAGATTTTTTTAGATAGTTCAATATGTAAGGGAGACTTTGAGGAATAACTTTTATTAATAATCATCTTTCTTATAGGCGAAAAGTACACACTGGAAAACATGGCAAAAAAAATACCAAAAAAGTGAAATTTTTCTAATTTTTAATGGGTTTAAGATCAAAGCGAATGAAATTATATGTCAATTAATTAAATTGCGTGGATTGCCGGATATCTTTTAAAAATAACATCTCGAGAAAACTATATTCAAATGCGTTTTTACTGAACTTGAATTTTTTGGCCTACCGAGGTCCATCGGGACCTCTTGAGTAGAAATGCCCATATACATACATATATGGGCTTACGATTCTTAACTAATTACACTACTCGACAAAATTAAACTTTTTTTTCCGCTGTCGCCAAGAATTACTTTTTCTGAAAGATTTGGAAATTTACAATTTTTAAAGGAATTATGGTTTTTTTTCAGGCTATAGATTTTTTTTTAAGAATTTTTAAAAAATGTGTGTTTTTGTTTTTCACATAACTTAAGTTTCCTACAACTGGTTGTATTAAACTTTGCAGTTCATAAATGCTTACAAATGCAGCTATAAGTCCAACTCACACACTTTGTAGCTGCAACTTAACGTCTGCAAGATATTAAGCTTTCAGATTTAAATTTCATTATTTTTTTGGTATTTTTCCCCAAAATTTTGACTTTGAAAGCTCAGGAAAAGTCGAAAAAAAAATATTTGAATGCTTTGATTTTGGCTTTTAGATAGTCACGTTAATTAGGCGTCGTTTAAAGTAGCGCTTATAAAAATATAAAAATAAACGGCTCAGCTACACCCGTTTGACCAAACTTTCATATGCCAAATTTCGCCGATAAATTCCGTTAGCCGACGGATAACCGTTTTTTTCCTACAAAAATACCAAAAATCTGTGTTTGTAACAGTTTATAACGGTAAAATGGCATTTGGGATAGTGCCAAACGGCATATGAAGTTTTGGTCAAACGGCTGCAGCTTGGCCGTTTATCCATCAATTTTTATAAGCGATACCTTAAACTTAAAAATACCTTAATTATACCCGGTACTCGAAGAGTATAAGGGTATATTAGATTTGTGGGGATAACGGTTGTGTGTAACGCCCAGAAAGAAGCGTTTCCGACCCCATAAAGTATATATATTCTTGATCAGTATCAATAGCCGAGTCGATATAGTTCGTCCGTCCGTCCGTCCGTCTGTCCGTCTGTCCGTCCGTCTTCATTTGCGCCTATATCTCAGAGACTATTAAAGCTAGAGCAACAAAGTTTTGTATCCAGTCTCCTCTGTGATCACACTACTCCAAATGTGTTGCAAAATTTCGCCCCGCCCCCTTCCGCCCCCACAAAGAACGAAAGTCTGTGGCGTATACAATGTTGAAGATACGATATAACTAAATACGCAGAATCATAGCGAATGATCATTTCTATCAGAGTGTTGAATCTGGATCAGATCAGATCATTATTATAGCTACAATGAAGAAAACCATTTCGAAAGTCATCGTTCCCTCTCGCTCTCTCTCACACGCGACCCTGTCTGCTTTGCTCATTCGTTTAAATGAGCGCCTAGATCTCAGAGACTATAAAAGATAGAGTAACCAAACTTTCTATCCAAACTCCAGTGATATCAAAATAGCACAAGTGTATTTCAAAATTTTGCCACGCCCCTTTCCGCCCCCACAAAGGACGAAAATATGTGAAATCCACAATTTTTAAGATAAATGAAAACCAAAAAACGCAGAATCATGGAAAATTAGCATATCTACCAGATTGCCGAATATGGATCAGGTCGAATCAATATTATGACCAGAAGAAACAAATTAAATTTCAGTGGCTACGCAACGCCTGCCAAGCGCTTATTCATTCCTCTCTCTCTCTCGCAAACACTTGTACGTCTCCAATATGTATTTATACATGTCATGTAGAAATTTAGAAGCAGATGTAAAAATCATATCTTAACCAAAATGGAAACATGTACGAAAATTCAAAAAATGGTTTGACTTCGTTTCTATACCCGGTACCCCCACAAAAGATGAAAATCTGTGGAATCCACAATTTTTAAGATAAATGAAAACCAGAAACGTAGAATCATGGGAAATTACCATATCTACCAGATTGCCGAATATGGATCAGGTCGGATCAATATTATGGCCAGAAGAAACAAATTAAATTTCAGTGGCTACGCAACGCATACCAAGCGCTGACTCATGCCCCCTCCCTCTCTCTCTCTGTCCTAAACACTTGACGTCTCAAATACATATGTAGTTATACATGTCATGTAGAAATTTAGAAGCAGATGTAAAAATCATATGCAAACAAAATCGGAAACATGTATAATATTCCAAAAATTAACTTCATTTTTTTAAATATTATTTTTTGCCCATTTTTTTAATTTGTCCCTTTTGCGAACATATAAGAAATTGCATAAATCGCAAGCTCATATATGTACATATGTACATATATACTGACTGAGTACCGGGTATAAGGTAGAGCCGCGGCCTGTGCCGCGCTCACAACGTTCCCTCTCGTTTAAATATTATTTTCGTCCCTTTTGAGAACATATAATAAATTTCATGAATCGTAGGCTCATTTATGTATGTATATATATACTGACTGAGTACCGGGTATTAGGTAGAGCCGCGGCCTTTGCCGCGGCTCACAACGTTCCCTCTCGTTTTAAAGCTGTGTTTGCCCGCTGTGCGGAATTAATTCATTGTTCCACAACTTATTCGGCCATACTAATTTACTGCAAAAGAATGTATTTCAATAACATTTTTTTAGAAATGATGTTATCATTGTGGCAGCTTCAAAGTGTCTAATCTGCTTATCTCCCCAGACTCTGGAAATTGATCCTCTTAGACTCTGGCCACTGCCGTTGCAGCATGGCGTATGTGCTTTGTCCTGCGTCCTGCTGTTTGCCTTACAGCCTACGACTACTTCTGACTGCTTTCCTTGACAGTAGAGTGGCATGCCGCTGCTTGCCTGACGCCAATTGTTCGGCGCCAGGTCAAATTTTTTCGCTTGCCAATAAATATTAGTACAACCTTCAGTTGGCCTTCAAAAGCATCCTTAAGCCCAATCATAAAGAAACATTCAGACAGAATTGTGATTGATTTTCCGCCCTGCTCTTTGAGCTTTTCAAAGGAAAGCAAAGATGATGACAATTTATGCACCCACTTTTGCAAATCCAATTACACCGAGGGGGCTTAAGACTACACACATATAAAGGGGTATATTGAACTCCATATGTTCGTGCTACATTTTGACAAATTTGACTACGAAAATAGACACAAAAGGCAGAAGACATATTCTTTAATTTCAAACGCCGTCGGTCAATCAGTATGGTTAATTTGTATGTATGGACAATCTTCATAGATTTCTTTGGCCATTATCTTCAAAATTCTCGATACAATTACACTATCAAAATGACTGGCATCTACTAAGAGCTAAATAAAACTTCTCCACTTGCTCCCTTACTCAACTGGCGTGACATTTCGTGGATTGAATAATTATTAGAAATATCATTCTTCATTTCTACCCTACCCTGTCAGCTTCATCGCTTAGGATAAACGCCTACCAGCGATCATTAATAAAATTAACGTCTTATACCAACTGCTGAGTGGACATAATAAATTAAAAAACTTTCAAATGTCCATCTGGCCGGAAACTTGTTCTGCATCTGCCCTTTCAACGCAGACAAAATATAAAGTAAAAAGTTCTCGTCATGGAATGGAATGCCCGAATGCATTCAGAGTGAAGTTCAAATAAAATACCATCTAAATGGATGCATCCTGGAGGGGCACTAGGATGTCGAAAGAGGCCAAAGTGAATGCGCGAACGGTTGACTGATTCAATGAGTGCATAAAACACTCAGCGCATAGCCCGTGGCCTCTTGTCATTCCTTTCACAATATGCTTGGCCCCGGCTAAATGTAAGACTGTCACAAAAAGGGGGAGACTATCTTATAGCCTCCCTCTAGTGCTCCAATTAAAGAGGTACTGTCAAAGGTGCTACAATCTTCACTGAAGGGATTCAGAAGCTATGTTAAAATAGAATTTACCACCAGCCAGTGCTTGTCATCTTTTGACACATTATAGGGTGGGTTTATAATGGGGCATCGCCTTACATATGGCACATGTTTGACACTTTCATTAGACAGGACCAAACAGGTTCTGCTAAACTTTTCCCAGGAATTTTTTGGTTTACATAGAGAATACTAGCGATGTGTATCCATTGAGAAATGTTCACCTAATGTAGAAAATATAAAATCTCAACTAGCTAGTGGGAAAAGTACAGATGACAAGCAATTGGTTCCTGGCCTCTGGGCCCTTGTTTAATGATGGAAGCCACTCAAAGTTCGATATCAAATTATTGCAGCTCAGCTCGGAGAAGGATGCTACTTTAACATGTCTGTTACAATGCCTTGAACCCTCGGACCACCTCTTTGCACGTTCCATCTTCGAACGCAAGGTACATATATATTGTGAAATCGCTTATGCTTTTGCCCGCCAGCGGCCGTTCGTTCGTCTCCTTATACCGCCGTCTCCGATTTGAATTATGGAGTAAATATATTATATATAAATATATATTTTCAGCAATCATATATTAACTTAA
>JAWNKY010003478.1:0-76222 GCA_035041765.1 Drosophila algonquin
GAATTATACGGGACTCCTTCCATATCGGGAAGAAGCATGAAGATTTTATGGACAGGATGAATAGTTTAAGTAACGGCCCACACAGAGATTCGGCACAGTACCTGAGTACACAGCTGGGAACTCCGTCCGGACACGGTGAAAACACCGGCTTTACTGTTCGTAGATCATGAAGAAACGAGCTTTCATTTAACAAAGGACTCTTTTTCGCGGTTTCTTCATATTTCCACGAGTTTAGGGTTATTTGTCGACTTCGTAATCAAAACAAAGCCAGCTTCGTATTTCGGATCTGTTTAGACTGGTTGACGTTCGCTTCCCCCGTTACTAGTCGCTGAACGATATTCGTTTCCCCCGTTACTAGTTGAGTAGCTAGTTGCGCGGTAAACGAATCGGAACTAGTTCGAGAGGGGTAATATGACCCCTTTGGCTGTACTGAGTAGTTAACCGCTCGCTTTGATTCTACTAGGATGCCTGCCACTGTGAGTGAGTTTGTGTGTGTCTATTAATTCAAACTTAAAAATAGCTGGCATAGATGTGCGAGATGACTGTTTTTTGCTCGGCAAGTTCTATGTCGCGTGCGCCAGAGTTAGATCTGTAAGTAGTTTGGTTATCTCATCACCAAACGGATTTACCAACAATTTTGTTCATACAGAAGTTTTCCGTTATGTTCAGGAAAGTAAGAAATAGGATACTATAATAACTGATATAAGGTAAAATTACCGTCGACTACCCTCAAAGGGAATCCATGCACTATGCCTCTAGGACACACCACGTTAAGAAAATTGCCCCTTAAACTTTACCTCCATAGTGATTGTCCATTAGAGCATTCAAGGATAAACGTATGAATAAGCAAAGAATTTTAATTTATACAAATAATTTATGTGCATTTACAGTTTTTTGTGTTTTAGTCATGTATGTAAGTATGATGGGAGGGGGGATATATAATTTTCTACCCACAGCTAAATGTGGTACAAATCGACGAAGTAGTCCGAAGTGGTTGATTACATGAGTAGCGAACAAATTAAGGAGCATATTGGTCTGCAAATAACAAAGCATCGAATAGTCCACATTATACACGAAATTTAGTTACTTAAGAATACCTCTTTTGTTCATGAACCAAAGCTTTTTTAACGCTTAGAGTTTGCAGATAACTACCCTTTTTGGGGCGATGAGTTCCATAATGTAATTTCTAGTGATTCAAAGAAGTTTAATTTTGATAGTCCTGACAGCTGAAAAAGATATTGGAAAAGTATGCGATAGGATAAGCGATCCAGTTTTAAGCGAGGTTTTGCCGTTGGTACTGTGATGATATGGTCTGCGTTCTGCTACAGAGGAAGGTCACCTATTTGCTTCGTCTCTACCCGAATAAATGCCAAAATGTATGTTGGTTTTCTAAACAGTAAGTTGACAGAGTTTGGTGGGAATTTGTTTGGCGATGACTGGACATTCCTACAGGACAGATCTGGTGTCCGATTGTTTCTTTACAAGCCGAAAGATTCCTGTATTAAAATGGCCAGTATTGATCCTTGAGGAAAGAACTCGGCATACATGTTCGTTCGTTCCCGCTGAGCCGGCAGTTTTCAGTACCAAAAAGACAGAGAACTGAACGAAAACAAAAATGTACAGTCCACTTGCAAAATCAAATCGAGTACATTATTTCAGAACGTTCTTTGGTCATTCGAGACGGATTCTTGTAAAGTTTTTTTGTGCTTTGCTCATTGGTAATTGTTTACAATGAAAAAATTAAGGAAATTGGTAAAAGTCCGTGGCAGACTCAAGGCCGGTACAACTACAACGATCAATGGGGATGGCAGAAATAAGCTTCATCTACACAACGACGCAGTACTTAGTCTGCTACAACAACAGCTATTTCAACAGTTCGCTGCAAACCAGAACAAAGCGAGTATAGAAGAGCGACGAATTAGAATTCTGCAGCTGCCACACTAGTGCAAAGCGAATTACCTAAAATTCAAATCAAACGGTTCGATGGAAACTACACAGAGTGGTCAGTCCTTCTGGATATCTATGAAAGAACAATTCATAGCAAGCAGCATTTGACAAGCCACAGACACAGAAGTTTCATCATTTGAAAAAACTTCTGATTGACGAGGCTGCCAACTTGGTACGACATTTGGCGATTATCGACACTGCTTATAACACTGCAAATGAACGTCTCAAGGAAAGGTACAATCGGCTGAGGCATATTTCCGAGAGCTTGCCCAAAACTACTAAAATTGATGGGGCGATAGTTCGTGGTCTGGAATTCTGTAAATAAAACGAGACGCGACTGTTGGATTATATATCTGGCACTCGAAAAACTTGACGCCGACACGCCGACAGGTGGATTGAACGCTGTACAGACAAAGACCCACCAACTCTCGACGACTTTTTCATGTTCTTGGATGATCACTGCGAGAAATTGGAAATTAGCAGAGGGGAGCCGACGTCTGTAGGGAAAACAGTAACTCAAGGGGAAAAGCTAAAAAGGTTTACACATTCGAAGGTTGCATTTAAAGGCAGCAACTGCACCAAATGCCATTCACCAAAACACATTCTGTATGGCTATATACAATTTTTGGATATGACAGCTGTGCAAAGGCGATGTTTTCTAAAAGATAAACATCTATGCTACAACTGTTTGAAACCTGGTCGATTGAGCAACAAGTGTACATCGAAATACACATGTAAACAACGCAAAGCTCATTAACACTCCATGTACAAGGTACTGCATCGGGTACCATTGGAACCTTGGCGAAAACAGAAGCGGATCAGATAGCTCATATCACTGCGGTGACTTAAAATCACATTGCCCAAGCAGAGGGCACACCATCGATTGTATATATACTCAGAACACTGCAAAATCTTTTCAAGCAAAAGGATTAAACAGAAGCACATTACCCACGGCAATGGTTTGTGTCAAAAACGCAAATAGGGACTACATAACATGTCGCTTTTTATTGGATTCTGGCTCAGAAATCTCATATGTACTCGAAAAGTTGCATACACCCTCTTCGGGAATGTCTTCATTGAAAGCTGACACCACAAGGGAATTCTATGGTACATTTCACATTATGTCCCGGATTTCTGATGGATCATTGGCGCTTGCAACAGAATGAGCAGCTACGATTACAATACATACATTTCATGCGAGAATATAAAACTTTGGGACACATGCGACAACTACCAACGGTCGAAATCAACTCTGGGCAACATTTTTACATGCCACACCACCCTGTGTGGGGTAAAAAACTCCGAATAGTTTTCGACCGGTCATTTCGCGACGCCAATGGTAAGGCTTTGAACGACACCTTTAAAGGGCTAAGCATCCAACTCGATCTGTTTGCTGTATGCTCGCGCTTCAGAATGCACAAATTCGAATGCACAGCGAATATTGTGATAATATTCCGACAAATATGGGTCAGCTATGAGCATCGAGATTTCCAGCGAATCGTATGGAGAGAAGGTCCAAACGATAAAATCAAGCTACTACGGAACCGGAACGAACTTTTACAACTAATGTCCTGCGCCAACTTATAGCTCGGGAAATGGGTATCAAACACCAAATGCATAATAGAGGATACCGGTACCTCTACACAAAGAACTTAATAGTCACCAGTAAAGGTTCTTGGAAAGGACCCTCTAATGTACAATATGGTTCTATCTGCAAATCCTTACTGCACAAAAAGACAAGTCTTGTCTGACGTTTCACGGAAATTCGACGCACTTGAACTCTTGGCACCCGTCGTTGTTCAATTCATGATCCTTTTTTAACGATTATAACGACTTAATTTGAATTGGGATGATCCACTCCCAACCAATCTGGCGGACAATTGGTTAAAGTGGCGAGCTGACCTCGAAATATTTCAGCAGTTTCAACTACCACGATTGGTGGTTAATGACGCGGGCGACATCGAGTGGCACGGATTCTCCGATGTTTCTATCAAGGCATATGCTACTGTAGTGTACAGCAGAGAAATACACGAAGATGGCTTGATTTCGGTGTCTTTAGTGGCTGCAAAGACAAGGGTGGCACCACTCGAGCAACGATCCTTGCCCCGCCTGGAACACTGCGGATCACTTCTTCTGAGCCAAATCATAAGCTCGAATAAGGCTAAATTACGATACAGAAATACAACTGTATTTGCATTGTGCGACTCATTAATTGTTTTATCCTGGCTGATATGCACCAGCCCAGTTGAAGACGTTTGTTAGGAATCGAACTTCGGAAATTCTTGACTCCATTCCACGCCATGCTTAACGTCATTTGGACTCCAAAAAACAAACCCAGCTCACTGTGCGTCCAGGGGCCTCATAGCTGCCGACCTCATCGACTTTCAGTTATGGTGAACTGGTCCTTTATCGCTACGCGACAAGGATCAATTCTTGGTAAAGTTGAAACACTCAATATTTCACTTATCTCTTTCAGAAAATGGCATTAAAAATTTAGTAAAAACTAATTTCTTATCTACATCAGCCGAATCACAATCAGTTAATCCACTGGTGAAACTAATAACCCGAGTATCTTCCTGGCAGAAGCTCGTATACACTATTGGCTATGTCGTTCACTTCATCCAACGCACCAAACAGCCATCTCGGGGCAGAAACTACAAATGTCTTACATTTGATGAGACTCGGACGGTACGGATTGTGTGTTTGAGGGTTAAAACCCTTTAAAACATCTAGTTTTGCTGTCAAAAACGCATAATATCACGAAACTGATCTTGGAACCAGGTCAACCTTCACCCTGGTATTTCTGCTCTCCTTGTCATTGTCCGGCAAAGATTCTGGATATTTGACTCATGAAACCTCATACGCAAATTATATATGACTGCTTGGCTTTACCCAGCATTCGTATCACTCAAGCCCTGCCGTTCGTTAACACCGGCTGCGACTATGCTGGACCAGTCCCTCTCAAGGATGGCAAATGTCGGAAACAACGCATCAGCAAGGGCTACATATGACTATTCGTTTGCCTGGTCACGTCGGCAATACACTTGGAACTTGCCACGGATCTTACCACGGAAACTTTCCTGACTGCGCTGCGGCGCTTCATATCTCTACGTGGCAAGTGTGCCAAAATCTACAGTGAGAACGGGACAAATTTTATCGGGGCAAAACGCTCGCTCAATGAAATGCAAGCCCTACTGGCGTCACAGCAGCACATCAACTTGGTCACTCATACCCTAGCGGATGATGGCATCTAATGGGTATTCATTCCGCCACCTGCACCTCACTGGGATGGAAAATGGGAATCGGCAGATCGATCTGTTAAACTGCACCTTCGGCGAGTCATCAGAACCGCTATGCTTACATTTGATGAGATGTGTACACTACTTGCTCAAGTCAGCGCTGTGGTCAATTCACGCCCTCTATGCTATACACCGGATACTGAGGTCAACTAATTATCGTCGGCTCACTTCTTAATTGGACGACCATACCGGAGGCTGACTTGGGTCACATTCCTGAGGGCCGATTGGGGTACTGGCAGAGCATCCAGTCCATGTACCAAGGTTTCTGGAAAAAATGGCATCAGGAGTACCTGACCACTATGCAACAGCGTCCAAAGTGGACCACGTCAATTCTAACATCTCGATCGGGGACGTTGTGCATACTAAGGAGTCCAACAGCCCACCGGCTTCATGGTACATCGCACGAGTTATTGACGCCTTTCCAGGAAAAGACGATCTGGTTCGAGCGGTTAAATTCAATACCGCGTCTGGAGAAATGATCAGACGAATTACTAAGATTGCGTTACTACCCGGTTCAGAACTGTGTTTCAGGGCGTGCTGGGATGTTGAGGATTCAGAGGATATTAATTAGTTATAGCTAAGTCCATCGCTAAGCGAAGAAGAGAGTGCAAAAAAGGGCAGAGAAGAGGAGAGAACTCATTATACGCCGGCAGTTTTCAGTACCAAAAAGACAGTAAACCGAACGAGAACAAAAATATACAGTCCATCTCTAAAATCGAATCGAGTGCATTATTCCAGAACAGGTAGCCTTCGAAAGAAATATATTCCTTTACTGTAAGATCTAGCTTTGCACCTGATCCAGTTCGATAGATTGGAAGAATGTCACCATAGGTAGTGATCAAGAGAGTGAAAGATCGAGAGGGAAGTAGACGGGAAAGTCTTAACACAAATCCAATTTCTCCTCCTCCGGATCTCCTCCTAGATCTAAGAGACTAGTGAAACTATTAAAACCTGATCGATTCACCTACTAACTAGCTTTGGAGATAACGAATATCATAACGGTAAAATTGTCAGAGAGTAAACATTGTAAATGCGGAAAGTAATTGAGTCGATGCGTTGATGGCAAATGGTATTTAAACAAAAAAAAATGCAAACAAGAAAGCATAGAATATAGATAAAAGAGGGGTTTTCCAAGATAATTGTAAATTTTGACTAAATTCGCTGATATCTAGGCGCTGATCAAGAAGGACAGCCAGACATGGCTATAGTAAATTGGCTGTTGAAACACAACTTATATATATATACTTTATGGGAATGGAAACGTGATCTTCTTGCTGTTATGTACATTTAATTCAAATTAACTCTAAAGTGTGTTGTGTGAGTACTGAATATAATCATTGTTATTAATTAATCATACCTGAAAATCACTCTTCAGACACTTTTTCTGATCGCTACATATTGTGCGATGGGCTGGATTAAGCTCTGCCAGAAACATGTATTTTTCATCCTGATCTCCATCCAGAACATCCTCTAAGTAGTTTATATACAAAATTGCCAATTTCAATGTTTTAATCTGTTAAAAGTTAATTTAGTTGTATAGAAGTATCGTAAATTGGATATAGTATTTGATTTTAAATTATATTAATAAATAGCGGATAATTTAGGTGCTATCTATTTACTTCCATACTTTGCTTGTTTGTTTTTCGTAAAAATATTTATTATTTCAATCTCACAATGCTCAGTGGTTACTTCTATAGGCCAAAAATAAAAAGTCAAAGTTGTTATTTTCACTTTAAATCAGAGGCCGGCAGCATCCAATGCACTGTGCATAGGAAAAGGCCACAGAGCAGCGCAATCAGCACGCACATAGTGTAAAAAATTCGTGTAGCGTCGGCCCTAAGCACACGCGGCTTCGGTTTTCTTATCTGCTCTCTCAGCAGCACTTATACAACAAAAAGTATAAGTACTTCCTGCTGTGTTTCGATTAAATCGGTATTGTGTTAAGTACATTATTATGGACGTATTTGTTTGTCTTTGCTGTGTTTAGCTAGAATTAAGTTTTCGTTATGACCGTCATTTCACAACTCAATATATCTTTTTGTATATTGGTAAATAACATTTTAAGATTATGACATGTTCAATTCAAGTAATTATAAGTGCACAGTCTCTTGGTATATACAAAACAGTAACCTAACCTCAACTTTGAAAAAAACCATTGTATTAAGCTCCTTTCATTACGCGTCAAAGAAAATTCCAAAAAGCCAAAGTCGAAACTTTTGAATTCACCGATTGATTTACTGGAACAATTCATATAAAAAATATATATTGTTTTTTTCTTATATATATTTGTTGAATTTTTACTTTATAATTAAAGCGACTTCATATGAACTTTAAAAAAAATTCTTTATTAATTTTGTGGTTGATTTTTCCAACTAAATCTAGATTTTAGTCTGATTAGAAAGGAACCTACATATGGCAGCTATGTATATGTATGGTGGTCTGATCCGGCTGATTTTTATACATCATCTTACTATAAATTTATAAAAAATGTTTGTTAAGTTTCAAGCCTCTACCTCAACTAGAAGTATTTTTGTCCACATTCCCAACAGGAACCAGTGTGCAATGGGTTAACCCATTTAAACTTTATTCCAGACCGCAGCATTATGGTTCATACATTTGTTTGATTGGTGTAAATTCAACATTTTTATGAGAATATTGAAAATTAAAAAAAAAAGACTTGTTTGTAGAAATAAACAATCGATCAGCTGATTACACTAGTCAGCACGACATTTCCGCTGTAGCCCAAACCGTCTTATTCTGATAGATTTGGAGATTGAAAATTTTTTAAGGAATTAATATTATGTTTTTATTTTCTTAAGATGTGGTATTTTTTCATTTATTTTTTTAGAGGTAGTGCTTTTTTCTCACATAACTTAAGTATCTTACATCTGGTTATATTCAATTTTGCAATTGTGAAAAGCTGACAAATGCAGCTATAAATTCGACCCAGACACCGTCTGGAAGACATTAAGCTTTCAAATTCAAATATTGACATTTTTTGCGATATTTTTCGCCGAAATTTTTTTTTTAAAACTCAGAAAAAGTCGATAAAAACGATTTCTTGAGTTGGTTTTCGATTGCAAGATACAGTGCATCAATGCCAAGTCAATGCAGTGTCAAAAAAAAGTTTAAGTTTTAATACGATCTAACAGGTGGGGAAAACCCAGTATTTAAGGGTCAAATATTGGTTTTGGTACCTAATGTATATATGTACCTATCATCGGTCATTGGAATTTTTGAAAAATAATGTGTAATCACTTTATGGCAGCCAATTTAACTTTTTATTTGACACTGCATTGTTTTGGCTTTGAGCCACTGTAGGTACATTAATAACCAAACCTTCTATTACCGCATTCCGCTGTTTAATTCCGTTCGGTACCTTCCCAAATGTCATTCTTAAGCAATAAAGACTATTTAAAACCTGTTGTAAGTTATACATTTAGAGAAAACATATGCCTGCTGTAGCCACGCTATAGTTATAGTCTTCCCCACGTAAAAGATAGACCATATCCATCCCCACAGACTATATATGCAAGCATCTGTGTCTACCCAGAATAAGCGTGATAGAAAGGCAACACTAGACAAACTAAAGAAACCAAATAAGCGCACAAAGGAAACACCATCTAAGCCATCGGCAAAACGTATCATAAAACAGGAGGCCAGTAAAGTTTCCAAAAAAATATGTGGTGGTTTCTTTTCATATTTCTTATAGCCTATTTTGACTACAGTGATTTTCCTATCGATAGTTGATTTAACTCAACCACATTGTTAAAATGGTTGATTTGATGATAAAATTCGTTTAAAATAATAAGCGTGATAGAAAGGCAACACTAGACAAACTAAAGAAACCAAATAAGCGCACAAAGGAAACACCATCTAAGCCATCGGCAAAACGTATCATAAAACAGGAGGCCAGTAAAGTTTCCAAAAAAATATGTGGTGGTTTCTTTTCATATTTCTTATAGCCTATTTTGACTACAGTGATTTTCCTATCGATAGTTGATTTAACTCAACCACATTGTTAAAATGGTTGATTTGATGATAAAATTCGTTTAAAGTATTTGCTTTAAAGATTGTATGTATATTTGCACCTTTTTCTTCAGCCATAATTTTTAAGCGTCAACATTAAAATTCTGATAGCTCCCACGAAAGGCGAAAAGGATTGAAATAGTCGGAAATTCGAAAATACAATTTTTAATTTAAAAAAATGATCACTTCAGTGAATTCTTTAGACAATTTTTCTATTCAAAGGGATACATTTAGTTTCTTGACTGACGTTTACCTAAGATTTCTACCTTGTATTCGTACGCATAGGTTTCAATAATATGCAATTGATCAAAAATTATGAGGCAAAAACGAAACGGTGCTAATAACTGGCATGTTTCCGTAACATATACTAGTAATAGAAAGCGTATGGTGTGTTGTGTGTAACACCGAGCACAAAATATGTAACTACTATAAAAAGACGAAAGAAGACCACTGCCGTGCAAAGCATAAGCAGTGCAAATAGCAAATAATATGATACTGGCTATTATTTGTAGTTATGCTGCTTGACCCGACATAATCCCCCGTCGGAAGCGTGAATTTCCACAACATATTTATTTGTTTGGTAATTCTTGGTAATTCCAGATACGGTCTTCTGCAATTTGATCCGGGAAACGCCATCTTTTTCTAGCAAAAGCTCGATCAACCTCGACAGTGGCCACTTCATGGGAGGAAGATTCATTATCCCTGAGAAGGATCAAATCTGCGACTGCTAATTCTGGCTCCAGAAAAGCTGCTGCAGGTAAGAAACTGCTAAGAGCAGTACAGGCGATCGAAGTTTAGCTACTTGGCGTCAGGCTCATCGAACGAAGCAGGAGGGCTCCCATTCAAGAAATGCGCTGGATTTAGAGCATCCAGATCGGCAGGGCTCTCTAAAATTGAGACTGAAGTTCAACACTCAGCACCTTATGATGGTCGTCGCTGAACAGGCCTTTTAACACAGCCGGATAATTCCTAGCGGCGACATAATATGTTGCTTTATTTCACCAAGTGGCTTTCGTCTGGTCCTAATGAAACACTATAGACCAAGACTTTAGATACTGTAGATAAGTCTTTGATCAGCTTTAGGTGAACAACCTTGATAGCGAAACAAAGAAGACACAGACGCAGCACTTGATTGGAGCCTTGTTGCGTACCTTAAGTTTGTGATCTCAAAGGCAAGAGAACCGCCGAGCCCCTTCCTTTGGAAGATCCAACATAATATGCTCCAATACTCTAGGCTTCATTCGAAATCATTTTACCGTGTTATTTTATTTTATTATTTTACCTTGTTTACCGTCTTCCTCCTCCCAATGGGTTGTGATACAAATAGTCCAAAGCTCAAGGACCAGCGTGCATATTCCGCTCAGGAAAGTGGGAGATTATTTCAAGAGTAAGTGGATAGCTGCTGGGCAAGATGATTGCATGACGGTATCAAAATCCAATGAAGAGTTCTTTAGTATACCATCAATCCTGAGAAGTCCAAACTGATCTATGAACGGTGACAACGATGCAAGTAAGCTAGATGAGAAGATAACTCCCTTGGCCAGCAGTGGCTGCATGTCCACCCAAAGTTGAGAACTGTGGACCAGCCGCAGCAGTAGCTAGAATGTCCGAAACAGTGATTTGGGGGTGATAAATTTAGTTGCAAAACTTGCGAATGTATTCGAAAACTTGTTTAAAGGAAGCAAACGGGTTTGGATCCTAAATCCGCCACATTGTCCATATGGGGCGATTAAACCATAAGAGACTTCCAACGAAGTTCTTATCAAGTAGCACCGCAAAGAAATGGAGGTCTATGAGACCAAAATGACTCGTTCAGCTCAGTCAGAAGTGCCCCCAAACAGATAAAGTCGGCTAGGCTTAAAGCTGTGGGAACATAACGCCATGCCATGTTGTCGGTCATTTCCTGAATCGAATATAAATCTAGGCAGCAACTCGACTTTCCAATTTTGATACCGTAAGTTACTTCAAAGAAGGAACGCGCGACTTGGCAAATAAGTGACAGACTTGCGCCTATTAAAAGATCGAGGTTAGAGGCTACAATAGGAGCGAGGAGAGTTGAATATGCGACGAGCAGAGTGCAGGCTAACATTGTCCGAAAATCTGTGATGAAGCTAGAGTCGCCTTTTGCCGTCGATGAATAATTTTTCAAAGATGATGCTGATTCGTGAAATGAGAAGTTATTAGATGCAACTGGAACAAGAATCCAGCAACGCTCGGTGGGGAACTTAAATTCCGGAATGATTTTTTACCATACCATTAAGTAGACGCTGAAGTTGAGATTTCAGTGATATGCTGAGATGGCGTTGGCGATGTGGAGCATCAATTGGCACTGATTGGCCTTGGACGGCAGTCGCTTTAGGGCTGCCGAAGGGTAGGGTAGTATGGTGCTTACCACCGCAGGGAAATATGCTTGGCTTCTATATGGCGGGGGACAGTGATTTAAACTTCGGAAAGCACTGGAAAGTACTGGACACTTCATAAGTGCTATCACTGCAAAGCACGCAACCTGAAAAAGTTTGGTTATTTGCAACCATGGGGGCACTTAGGATGCCCTAGCAAAATCTGTTGTCTTCAATGACCATATTTTCCCACGAAACCATTCGAACCGCTCCTCCCACTTGGCTTAGCTCGCTGGATCCAGTTTCCGAAAAAGCTCCTGCACGATGATCCAGTGATCTTCTCAGTAGTGCCTAAACCTGGAGCACACGTATTTATATGAGCGCTCAATTTGTTCGAAAGCTCCAGAGGCATAACTACTACCCCAAGTTCCACAGCCTGAAGCGGCAAGTACTTATTAATGTGTGCCTGAAAAATCAATCGTCGATTACATTAGTCAAAACGACATTTCTGCTGTCGCCCAAAATTACTTTATTTTTAATAGATTTGGAGATATTCAAATTTTGAAAGAATTATGGCTTTTTTTCTAGGTATTGTTATACCCGGTACTCGAAAAGTATAGGGGTATATTAGATTTGTGGTGATAACGTATGTGTGTAACGCCCAGAAGGAAGCGTTTCCGACCCCATAAAGTATATATATTCTTGATCAGCATCAATAGCCAAGTCGATATAGCCATGTCTGTCTGTCCGTCCGTCCCGTCTGTCCGTCATCATTAGCGCCTATATATTTAGAGACTAGTAAAGCTATTGCAACCAAATTTTGTATCCAGTCTCCTGTTTTATCACACTACTCCAAGTATATTTCAAATTTCGCCCCGCCCCTTCCGCCTGCACAAAAACGAAAATCTGTGGAATGCACAATTTTTAAGATACGAAAAACCAAACACGCAGGTTCATGGAAAATGATCTTGTCTAACATATTGCCGAATCTGGATCAGGTCGGATCATTATTATGGCCAGAAAGAACAAATTAAATTTCAGTCCCTACGCAACGCCTGCCAAGCGCTTACTCATGCCCTCTCTCTATCGCACACACTTCCATGTCTCGTATTGTTAGTTATACATGTACATGTAGAAATGTAGAAGCTGTTGTAAAAAGCATATGACAACAAAAATGGAAACATGTATAAAAATCGCAAAAATGGTTTGACTTTATTTTTTGAAATATTATTTTTTGCCCAAAATTTAATTCGTCCCTTTTGCGAACATATGTATAATAAATTGCATAAGTCGTAAGATCATATATGTATGTATATACTGCTTGAGTACCGTGTATAAAGTAGAGCCGCGGCCTTTGCCGCTTGCCTTTATCGCTTATCGCTTTGCCTTTATCGGTTGTATTGAACTTTGCAGTTTTGAAAAGCTGACAAATGCAGCTATAAATCCAACCCAGACACTTTGTAGTTGCAGCTAAACGTCTGGAAATTATAAGGCTTTCAAAACCAAATTTCATAATTTATATTTATCGGTATTTTTCCCCGAAATTTTGATATTTAAAACTCAGGAAAAGTCGAAAAAAAAATATTAAATTATACATTTTTAGTTTTAGATAGACACATTAATTAGGCGTAGCTTTTCAACACTGCAAAGTTCAGTGCAACCAGTTGTAGGAAACTTAAGTTTTGTGAAAAATAGAAGCACAACCTCTGAAAAAAAAATACCAAATTTTTTAAAAATTCTTTAAAAAAAACTAAACCTGGGAAAAAAAAATACTTTAAAAATGTTTAAACATCCAAATCTTTAAGAAAAAGTAATTTTGGGCGACAGCGGAAAAGTCGTGTCGACTAGTGTTACCGTTCATTACTCTGAAGGCTTTGATTCGGGATGTTATCGCCACTCGTTTCCCTCGCCAGCTTACTCCTTCCACGGTTTCTGCCAAAGCTGTCATCGCTAACATTATCGGTTGGCACCATCCACCTCAGCGTATGCCGGCCCCCAGTCCAAGCCATATGCAACTACCAAGGGTATCGACAGTGGACAGCAATCTACAGTTCAACCGATGGAGGATGTGTCATGTGCATCTGCAAGAAGGATATTGCGTCGGATTCGACCTAGATGCCTCATGCTTATTTGAGAGGCCAAATCAGCAGTTGGCCAGAGATGTAAAGGCAGGCATCGCAGTCTGTTGAAATCCAATCCGAAATCTAATCCAATCCGAAATACATTGTTGTCACGGAATCTCGCTATCACTCCAAGGAGCAGTCGAATTCGTTTTCGGAGAAACAATCTGGAACATCACAAAGATATTACTTCCAATTGGGGTATTCTGAGGTGCCTGCTGTGCTTGATGGATCTCCACCAGACTTTCAGGAATTTTATTGGAAGTTAGACATTAGCAGTGATGTCTCCACACTATTCGAACAATCTCCAGAACCGGCTACTGATCAACATATGTTCACGTTTTCGAGCCATCCATCGTTGCGCTCCTGCAGACGCTCCGTTTCTGACTTGCCAACCAAAGAGCAGCTTTACGTCAAGGTTAACGTTCTGCATCCGGCTGATGGGACTTCGCATGGGACTCTTCCGGCTGATCTGAACAAGCCCACACGCTTGGCTAATGGACCTCAATCTTCGTTGAACTTGCTGGCCGTCATTAAATCATGCCACCCAGAAAGCATCTAGTTCAGCTCATAACCAAATCTACTTTCGGTAACACTGAATCTTCGCGTTGGAAATAAAGCTATTCTTGAACTTTCCCCATGTTGGTCTATTGGGGGGGAGTGGAGCTGAAATCAAGACGGACAGCTTCTATATTTGGAATACCACTGACCACTCAGTCACATCTTGGCCCTGACTAATTATACATTTTTAGTTTCAATTATAGAGAGCCGATCTGGATGTGCCAATTCGACCGCGATTGAATGTCAACCCCCTCTCTTCGTTTGCAGAGCCTAACGTTACCAGGCTGGTCGCGATGGAAGGAAGACAACATTTCATCTCTGCTTCTGCGCTCAAAGCGTACTCCTCCCCTTGGTTTAGGCGTTGATGCATTGGCCAAGTCGAAAGTCGATCTTCAGCGTATATGCAAGGTGAACTTGCATTGGGATGACAGCCTTACTTCGGCACTTTACTCTGCGCGGAATCTCTATTACGCTTCGTTGCTCATGTATTCCTTATTAATACTCGTTCCCGAAACTGATTGGAAGATCATGGATTTTTTTTGTTGTGCTGATAGCTCAGTTATGTCAGACGGTCAGCGTTCAGCCTACCAAACAACGCGATGGGCTCTCCCGAGTGAACTGAACGAGTGCCCTGCATCTGGACCTTCGCTGGACTTCGCTGATGGCAGTCCTATACTCATTGTTCCTAGAAGCCATCTAGTCAACATTATCCCCAAATTTCTAGAGTTGTTGGAGCAAAGTCCATTCAAATGGTGCCCAATTGATTGGAGAGGTGCTTCAGTGAAGATAGTCAACATCTTCTATAGCACTAGGAGCTACTCAGGAACATTTGGAATGAACGAGCTGAGTACGCTCTTGGGCCACATCGTGGCCGTTGCTAATGCAAATATTTCATTCTCGATTACAGAGTACCAAGTCGAGCCAGATGACATATCGCCAGCGCATTGTTTGAATGGCGGTCTGCCTGCTTCGTCCGCTCAATCACTCGTAACATGGCTAAACATCAATCATCTTGATTCGTGGCGATGCCTGGCCTTCTAACAAGCTACTTCTGCCAAACCCTTTCGAGTCTGTTGAAAGTCAGCCTTTCAACGGGGGGAGTATGTTGGGTTTCCCAGCCCGATATTTAGTCGACATAAGTTAAATCATAGCCAGTGGTGCAGCAGTAAAATTAAATGCCTATTATTGTTTGCTATTTGTACTGCCCACTGCATCACATTGTACATCGACATAAGGTCCCGCACAGCAGCAGCCTATCCAGCCGTTCTCTAATGTCTTCTTTAATACTTTCGCCTTCGTCACTCTCTCGATCTTTCACTATCGCTCTCTCGGATCAACGGGCCACGGGCAATTCGACCCGCCTGCCCTTAATTAGTCTGCATCTATCACTCATATAGTCTGCACCTAGCACTCATATTGTCTTGAGCTGATCTTCGTGGCCGTCTTTCGTCACTATTAAATCTCATCGATCGTTAGCCACATATATGTATATATGTAGTTTCCACTGTTGAAGTTTAGATTTTTAAAAAAGATGTTTTTATTTAATTTAAACTTATGATTATTACAATTGGTTATTATTGAGTTATCCCTGACTTTGATTTTGAAAGTCTCAAACGGAACTGATTCTTATATCTTAATCTATTTTCCAATAGGCCTCGCTTGGGAAGCTTTTGAGCTTTGGTCCCAAGCTTTCATCCTCGGCTGCGCTTTCTTCTTCGGTTGCATTTCGGCTGATCGTGGCTTTTGTTCTCGGTGCGTCGGCCTACGTATGGATGGTTATCAATGAATTGTGGGCTTTGATGAAAAGATTGACTGCAGCTGGTGATCTGTATCATCTTTTATCTGAGCTGATCACTTGTTTATACTATTGGAGTCAAATGGGAGCCGAATTTGTTTACTATGGTATCTATGATTCAATTGGTTTGTGGGAACCAAATTGTTTATTCTAGTAGCTTGGAATTTAGGTGATTTCCTGTTGACAGCTTATGATTCATTTGTTTCTGTTGTTGTTGATCTTATCATTTGCTGATCCTAATCTGGTACATGTGTATAAGGGTTAGTTCTGGTCATATGTATAACGTGTTACTGATATGTCCAGTGCTTAACGTATACATAATGCGTGTGTAGATGTAGGACATTATGGATATGTTACTATATACATATGTACATATATACGCATTACGTCGGTCTACATATAGTCTGGAGCTGATCGTATCGCATCATATCATATTCGTTGCATCGAGCTTTAATCGGTCTGTCATACATACATCGCCTAAATATACATATGTACATACGCCTTCGTCGGTCTACATATTTCCCAATAAACTGTACTTATTTAATATTAACTTAGCTGCTCGGCCTTTTCTTTAAACAACAAATCGCAACAGCAAGTGAAAAAGCTTATTAGCTTAACATTCATATTTCGCAATCGTGTAAGGACGAGGTTTTCAGCGTGTCAAAAGGGGGCAGGCACGTACTAAAGAGTTCGTGTTAAGCGAGGGCCAAGTGTATATGTATGTATACATACATATGTATTGAACATGTTCGACTAGTGGAAATATGAGGGGACAGCGAAAACGAGTTACAATACAGTGCGGACTCTGCGATTTATGGCCGGTGGCACGCCAAGCAAAATGGACCAAAATGGTAAGTTAATACACAAACAAAATACATTTGTTCTTCGCATGTTTTTCTTTCTGCGTTGATTTTTTTCACTATGCAAGATCTAGTTGCTGGAAGAGCCTTTTTGGAAAACAAATTCGTTAAATAAATTAAAAAGTGAGAAAGAAATAAAAAAAATTATTAAAAAAATTAACAAACAGGTACGTGCAAGCATATTTAATATTTTAGATAAAATGATAAGCAAAAGGTATTTGCGTAGACTGCAAAACAGTGAAAGGGAATCGAACCTTGTAAAGTTAGCGTTGTGCAGTGCAGAAAAAGTGGAAGAAAAAGTGGAAGAAGTGAAAGAAATACTTATAGAAGAGGAAGCATTTGATTTTGAAAATGCGGAAATTCCGACAAATAAATCGTCTTTAAATGAGAAACTTAGGCAGTGGTTTATTAAACATAGGCCAACGCGTGAATGTGCACTCGATTTAGTGGGTATTTTAAAAGAAGAAAATATAGATGTAGAAATTTTGCTTAGAATTTAAAGAGTTAGAGAATGGCGGTTTTACCATTTGTGGCAGGCAATAAATATAGTTATTAGGGCAGTGGTTTGCGATGCTCCAGCAAGAGCATTTATTAGCGGCACACCTGGACACACATCTGGTCATGGTTGTGCAAAATGTATACAGATAGCCAGAAAGGTAGACAGAATTTTGACCTATAGTACTACCTCAGGAGTTTTAATTACTAATGAAGATTTTACACTTAGAAGATATCCATGTCATCATAACAGTCAATATTTTAATTGTAGGTCAATATTCGAAGAAATGAACCTTTCCATGGGGACACAGATTCCCTTAGATTGCATGCATTTGGTAGAGTTAGGAGTGATGCGCAAGAATTTGTTAATGCTTGTAAGTAATAAGTGAGTAGTAAAAAGTTCATCAGAAGTCAGGAAACGCATTTCAGATAAGCTAGTGTTCCTAAAGAAATATATTCCAAGAGAGTTTGGGCGTAATCCTAGATCTTTGGATGAATTGTGTAAGTGGAAGGACACGGAGTTAAGACAATTTTTGCTGTATACGGGAATTATTGCCTTCAAAGACGAAGTCAGTGACGACCTTTATTATGAATTTCTTTTACTTCATTGCTCATATAGAGCTTTCTATGCAGCTCTAAACTTCGTGCATACAATAAAGAAAATTGTCAACGCATTTTAGATCTCTTCGTTCACAATTTTCCAATTGTATTCGATACAACAGCGTGTCTTACAATGTACACAGTTTATTGCACGTAAAAGAAACCGTAGAAAAAATCGGAGATCCGATTTCCGACTGATCGTATGCATTTGAGAACTATTTACAAACTTTAAAAAAATGTGTCCGAAAGCCTACCAAAATTCTTGAACAAATATTTAGAAAAATTAGTGAAGACAGGATAGAAAAAAAATTCAGAAAAATCCTAAGAATGTAGGAAGTAAGTGCTTTTTTAATAATTTTATTTTGTCAGTAAAGGAACCTGATAATTTTTTTTTATTAATGGAAATATTCGAATTTTTGTCACTGGGTTTACGGAAGAAGACGGAGGGGCAATTATAATATTATTATAATATCAGAAGCTTTTATGAGGAACCTATAGCCTCAATCGGATTAGGAATTGTTTTAGTAAATAGTGAATTCGTAGCAGTAAAGCAGTGAAGTCAAAGTGAAAGGTGGGGGTAAAACTTGTGCGCAAAACCAAAAAGAGATATGCAAATGTTTAAAGTGAGGAGAGGATTGCTTTAATAAAAGCAATTAAGGCAATATCATGTCTTTAGCGGATCACGGAAAATGAGCATTTTGGTAATTTTGACATTTTGGCGCCTCCAACTGTGCTGTACTTCGTCTTACAACCATATGTGCCGCTCCCAACACAATCACTTCATCCTCAGAATTACTTTTCTTCCTTTTTTTTAATTTTAGTTTTATTTTCAAAATTGGCGCTGTTTACAAAACACTGCTGATTCATGAGAGTGTCAAATCACTTTTTAGGTTCTTGGTCACACTACATTAATTGAGTTCCACACATCCAAAATAAAGAGCAGATTCCTTTCAGTAAAATTTCGCGGTGCTGGATACAGGCCTTTAACGGGTCGCTTTGTTGGAAAGCTGCCACGATTGCTCCCGTTTTTAAGATACGTGCTAAGAATTGTATCTTCCATTATATTGCAGACGACCAGCTTGAAAAGAAAGACTTACTGACAGCTGATAGACTGACAGTTATTTAAACTTCAAAAGTAATATTATAAGGATGAAAATATGCGAGCATCTGGACGACATAACACTGAAATGATGAAGGATGAGGCTGAACTTCAAAACATTCGATTGAAACGAGAATTACTAGAATTTGAGATAGCAAAGGCTAGGAAGAAATTTAACTTCGATTTTTATTAAGTTTTACTTTTATTTTTCATGAATAAGGAAGATGAAATGGGCTCAGGATACTGGAATCGCCAAAGTCGGAAGTAAGAGTCTGTCTATAACTAAAACGAGGGGCAACGTTGTAAGCCGCGTCATAGCCCGCGGCTCTACTTTATACCCGGTACTCAGTCAGTATAGAATTACATAAATGAGCTAACGATTTAAGCAATTTATTATTATATTCACAAACGGGAAAAATTAAATTTTGGGCAAAAAATTTCAAATAATTAAGTCGAACCAGTTTTGAAATTTGTATATATCTGTTTCCATTTTTGTTTAAATCTGCTTTTTACATCGGCAGCTACATTTCTACATGTTCATGTAGAACTACTCATACGAGACGTGTAAGTGTGTGCGAGAGAGAGAGGAAATGAGCAAGCGCTTGGAAGGCGTTGCGTAGCGACTAAAATTAAATTTGTTCCTTCTGGCTATTATACAAGTTCGACCTGATCAAGATTCGGCAATCTGGTAGATACGGCTATTTTCCATGACTATGCGTTTTTGTTTTTTTTTTATCTTAACAATTGTAGGTTCCACATATTTTCGTATTTTGTGGGGGCGGAAATGGGCTTGTCCAAATTTTGAAATACACTAGTATTGAAGTGATATCACAGGAGCTTGGCTAGAAAGTTTTGGTTGACATGGTTTATTCATTTATTTATTTTTACGATTACGATTTCAGACGAATTGAAATTTGAGCGTCATTCTTTTCGCACCTTTTTGTTAATAATTTCCTAAATGGTTTTGACCGGTCTCCTTTAATAAAGCCCCTGGCTATATCTATGTTGGCCCTCACTAACGGTACCAAGGGCTCGTCTTGACAAGATATCTAATGCCCTTCCCCTTAAGGCCTGTATCCAGCACTGCGGAAAATTACTGACAGGAATCTGATCTTCATTTCGATTGTGTGGAACTTAACTGAAATAGTGTGACCAAGAACCTAAAAATTAATTTGCCACTCTCAAGAATCAGCTGTTTTTTGTGAACAGCGCCAATTTTGAAAATTCAACTGAAATAAAAAAAATTAAAATATGTATATAAGTCTGACGATGAATTGATTGTGTTGGTGGCAGCATAAATTGTTTCCAAAAAATAGGAAGGAGAAGTACAGCGCAGTCAGATGCGCCAGAAGGTCAAAATGATAAAAATCCTTATTTTCCATGATCCGCCAAAAACGTGGTATTGCCTCAACTGCTTTTATTAAAGCAATCTTCACCTTACTTTAAAAATTTGCATATCTATTTTTGGTTGTGCGCACAGATTTTGCCTCCACCTTTCACTTTTACTTCAGTAATAATAGGCACATGTATATTCCTGGCGGGAATATCAGCTGTTCTCTCAGCACACAATCGTGTCGATAGATAACTATCGATAAGAATTCGTGGATTTCGTTTACCTTGCTGGATACTGAGGCCAGGAAAACACAAAATCACAACAAAAAAAATCCGTTCTTTGTTTAAATACCCTTTCAGTGTTAAATCTAAGCTCGCCTCCTACATCTTCAAACTCGAGTTCTCTCTCCAAGTTATAGATAACTATATTTTAATTCGTTGCTATTCAGATTTTGATAAATTTAACGCACTTCTTCTTCTTTATCTGGGTTTCTTAAATCAGTTTTTCTATTGTCTCTTCTTAATCTATTTATGAAACCAATAAATTTTCAATGGGTCACTGACCGCCGGCTGGCAGTTGCCCGGGTGCCAGCCGTTGGTTGGAAGTTTACCTTCACATGAACCCTTGAGAAAACGAATTTTCGTTATCGGACGCTTTAATGTTCCGATTCATAATATCAATTCCTTCTGCGCTCCCGCCTTGAAATGGCTTCAGTGGTTTGTAACCCTACTGGCGTCGTTCAAATTAAACGTATCGAGAGATTGCAAAATAAGTTTTTGAAGTTTTCACTAGCTAGCTTGCAAAGGCTGGACCTATGCAATTTTCCATGCCGATGCCATCCTATGAGTGCAGATGTCGACTCACGCATCTATCCTCACTCGAGGATTGATGGACCATTGCGACTCAGATTTTTCTACCTATTAGTGGGTAACATTGATTAAGAGCCTATTTACACTACGGTTGGGTTATTGAGTTATTGAGTTTCGGGCAAAACTCGAGTTTTGTTTACATGGGGAAGCATAGGGGACCTAGAAGTGGCAAAAAAGTTGAGTTTTGGTTGCGTTTAGTCCAGTTTTTCCGAATATTTCAACCCTGATTTGCCTGTCGTAGATTTATCACCCCTAGTTACAACAAAAATTGGCAGCTCAAAATTTAGATTTTGGCGCGTAAACAATATGGCTGGGGAAAAGGTACATACAATTGTTAAAAAAAATACTTTAAACCAGTTTTATTATTAAAAACCATATAAAAAATGTGGTCAATTTCTAAAATTCGATCGGAAAAACTTAGCCAAACGTTAAACTAAACTATTATAAATTAAATAATTATAAACAATTGCCAATTTAAAAAATTTTAATTTTGGTACATATGTAATGTACATATACATATAGCCAAAAATTCAACATATGTGCAATTGCAGCCGTGCAATTTCCCTGCGGAAATGTTCCTTAAAAAATAAAACAAATTTTCGTAGACAAGCACATGCCAGCAGCCGAAACTCAATAACTCAATAAATAAAATTCGGATAAATAACTCACTGTAGTGTAAATAGGCTATAACTTGAACTGCTTAGTAGGATTATAGCCTTTTACACTACCGCATCATTGTCGAAGGTGCGGAAAAATGATGCGAGGCGTTTACACATAGGTCGCATCATTTTGTCAGCTATTTTGGCTCCACCGAACAAATATTACGTGCTGCTGACTTAAATTTGCAAGTGTCACTTTTAAAGTTGGAATCAGCGCGTCCCAAAAGACCTTGCAAGTCTTTGTGTTACCATTTTGTTGCTAGCACCCAGATTTATTTTAATTGGAATGGTTTGGCCGCTAAACTTTAAATTGAATTTATTGTTTGATTCGACAAAAATACCCCGATACCGCGTCGAAACCCCGAATAATTTCAGTATTTTGTAAAAATACTTGTCAGAATACGGTAACACTTGCAAATGATGCGCCGAATGTTGTATCATGCGGCCGCATCATTGTCTTCTTCTATCTACAGGGCTCTTGTGAGCATCATTGTCGCATGTTCCATTTAATGGAAAAGTCCAATGATGCGCCCTAATGTAAAAGGAAATTAGCTTCAGTACGATTGTTAGAGACTAGACGTCTGCATGAATGGCAAAAAAAACACATTCAAATGTACAAAGTCAAAATTGAATTGAGTGAATACTTGTACAAAACGAAATGAGAATGAGTGAGTGACTGAAGTCGTGTTTCCCTCGGTTTCACAAAAATATACCCGAAAAGAAACGAAGCGAGTGAGTGAGCAGCAGAAGTAATTAAATGTTGTATATTGAATACATTCGAATATTGTCAGCTGTTTTCTGCTGTGTGTGTTATCTGCTAAAAGAAAGAGAAAAAAATAAAGAAATATGTGTGCAATGTATTTTTTGTTGTGAATTATTTAGTTTATAGACGGTCACAACTACAAATTTTGTTAGTAAAACTAAAACACAAGCTTTAAACAAAGCAAAACACAAAAACAACACGCTGGAATTTGCCGGCAAATACATACATACATACAAAGTGGCTACTCAAAGTATTCTGCGAACTACTTGAGTACTTCGAATGTTTTCGAAGTTTTCATTTCTTTTTGCTCTTCTTTTGTTATACTCTGTCGTTCGACATGAGACACAAGATATTCTTTTTGCGAAACAGTAGTATACACATTCGTCTCATTCTGTCTTTTTCACTCACTCATATTCTACTCAATTCGAATGTACTCAATGTGGCTTTGTTATGAATGCATTCATGCAGACGTCTATTAGAGACCATGTACTCTTTGTGCCTAATCTCCACCTACTACGGAAATAATGAGCTTATATGTGGGGCTATTCGTTAGCATAATGCGCTGCCAACTGGGATGCGGTTCGGCTTTTGCCGGTGGAAAGGAGCCCCTAGACGGTTTCTGTCAGATTTGTTTTTTCTTTTCACGATTAAATACTATGTTTTTTCTGGATTTTGCTTTTCTTTAAGATAGAAAAAGTTAAGTGAGCCAGTTAAGTTTTATCAGTTAATAATCCGTTATTATCCGGTAATAAATAAAACACAACTGACAGAGCAGTGTAACCGTACAGAATGCGCGCCTGGTCAGTATTAATATATGGAATGTTTTGCTATGAGAACTTTTCGGATCTGAGTATTTATCTTCATCGGCAATTGGAAAATTTGTTGTTGTTTTCTATATTTAGGTGCAATAACATTTTGGGTGCTATTAGAAATAAAAAGATAAAAAAATAAATGACCAATTTAATAAAAATAAGTGAACTTAAATAGGTTTATATGATGTTATCGCGCACACAATATTGAATTTATGTGCTAAGTACGGTAAAGGTGGTTTTAAATCAAACCTTAAGATATGCGAATTCAGATTTGAATATAGGGCTGAATACGCAATATATTTTAATCATGTTGATAGCAGAGGTGGATGGAGTAAAAAAGCAACAAAAACTAGAAACAAAAACAGGACGAACGCTTTTGGATGTCGAAAGTTTTTTCCAAAAATCATAATTTCTCGTAAATAATTTGAAAAAAATACAGAAACAGTACCCATGGAGAATAGAGAAAGCTTTGAAAATAAAGGTGGTGCTGTTTAATCACCACACGAACCCTTCCAAATATCAAAAATAGCCAAAAACATATGGAAAATACATTTAAAAGTACATGGTATTTTGTTAATTTACCTTGGATAATTTCGTATCTGATGGAACATTTGGAATTTTTTCACGAAGGTATGAAAAAGCATTGTTTATACTTTGTGTTCGTCTTCGCTCTTTTTTATTAGCTGTATTCCGTTTTTTTATGGTTCGAACATTTGGAGTTGCCATTAAACCATAAGGATTTATTGGAATGTATCTTTGTTCCTGAACATTGTTTTTAGAGCCTGAAAGACATATTTATAAATTGTATGTACAAAAAAACTTTACCATCAAAGCAATGACTAATTAATCATTATATGCATGTATTTTTCTACAATTAATAGGTTAATAATTTTGTTTTTTACATAATTTAAAACACACACACAACATTTATTACCAATGCGTTTCCGCATCATTTTGTCAGCTATTTTTGGCTCCACCGAACAAAAGTTACGTGCTGCTGACTTAATTTTTCAAGTGTCACTTTTAAAGTTGGAATCAGCGCGTCCCAAAAGACCTTGCAAGTTTTTGTGTTACCATTTTGTTGTTTGCAATCAGATTTATTTTAATTGAAATGTTCAGGAATGGTTTGGCCGCTCAACTTTAAATTGAATTTATTGTTTGATTCGACAAAATATCCCGATACCGCGTCGAAACCCCGAATAATTTCAGTATTTTGTAAAAATACTTGTCAGAATACGGTAACACTTGCAAATGATGCGCCGAATGTTGTATCATGCGGCCGCATCATTGTCTTCTTCTATCTACAGGGCTCTTGTGAGCATCATTGTCGCATGTTCAATTTAACTGAAAAATCCAATGATGCGCCCTAATGTACAATGGTATAAGGTCAAAGTTGAAAAATACGTTCCTTGTGTGATGGTTCCTATCGGAGCTAAAATATATATCGCTCTGATGACCTTTTTACTTAAGGGCGCATCATTGGATTTTTCCGTTAAGGCCTGTATCCAGCACCATCCAGCGGAATTTTACTGAAACGAATCTGCTCATTATTTCGGATGTGTGGAACTCAGCTAATGTAATGTGACCAAGAACCTAAAAAGTGATTTGCCACTCTCATGAATCAGCTGTGTTTTGTAAACAGCGCCAATTTTGAAAATAAAACTAAAATTAAAAAAAAGGAAGAAAAGTAATTCTGAGGATGAAGTGATTGTGTTGGGAGCGGCACATATGGTTGTAAGACGAAGTACAGCACAGTTGGAGGCGCCAAAATGTCAAAATTACCAAAATGCTCATTTTCCGTGATCCGCTAAAGACATGATATTGCCTTAATTGCTTTTATTAAAGCAATCCTCTCCTCACTTTAAACATTTGCATATCTCTTTTTGGTTTTGCGCACAAGTTTTACCCCCACCTTTCACTTTGACTTCAGTAAAAATAGGCACATATATTTTACTGGCACCCCTATCAGCTGTTCTCACAGTCAACATTCGTGTGAATATCGATACTATCGATACAAATTCGTGGATCCCGTTTACGTTGCTGGATACTGACTCCAGGAAAACACAAACGAAAAATGACTGGCCCCAACAATTTATGCTGCCACCAACATAATCAATTCAACGTCAGACTTATATACATATTTTCATTTTTTTTATTTCAGTTGAATTTTTAAAATTGGCGCTGCTTACAAAAAACAGCTGATTCTAGAAAGTGGCAAATCAATTTGTAGGTTCTTGGTCACACTATTTCAGTTAAGTTCCACACAATCGAAATGAAGATCAGATTCCTGTCAGTAATTTTCCGCGGTGCTGGAAACAGTCCTTAAAGCTGGGTGTCCAGCACCGCGGAAACTAAAATGACTGCCAAACTTCATATAAAAAAAACGGGGCCAGTAATTTTTCGTTTGTGTTTTCCTGGAGTCAGTATCCAGCAACGTAAACGGGATCCACGAATTTGTATCGATAGTATCGATATTCACATGAATGTGGACTGTGAGAACAGCTGATAGGGGTGCCAGTAAAATATATGTGCCTATTTTTACTGAAGTCAAAGTGAAAGGTGGGGGTAAAACTTGTGCGCAAAACCAAAAAGAGATATGCAAATGTTTAAAGTGAGGAGAGGATTGCTTTAATAAAAGCAATTAAGGCAATATCATGTCTTTAGCGGATCACGGAAAATGAGCATTTTGGTAATTTTGACATTTTGGCGCCTCCAACTGTGCTGTACTTCGTCTTACAACCATATGTGCCGCTCCCAACACAATCACTTCATCCTCAGAATTACTTTTCTTCCTTTTTTTTAATTTTAGTTTTATTTTCAAAATTGGCGCTGTTTACAAAACACAGCTGATTCATGAGAGTGGCAAATCACTTTTTAGGTTCTTGGTCACATTACATTAGCTGAGTTCCACATATCCGAAATAATGAGCAGTTTGCTTTCAGTAAAATTTCGCGGTGCTGGATACCAGCCTTTAGTGAATAACTTGAACACCGTGATCAGCTCCTAGCTATTTGCTGGAAAATATCAGTCATTTTTGTCATTCATTGTTTGCATATGTCGCAGTGAGTTCCATTTTTTCGATGTGAATGACAATTCAAAGTTGTAATAATAATAATAATGTAAAAACATCCAAAAGGGATGGTGAAACTAACTGGGAATTTTTTCGCAGCGGAAAAAATTTACGGACTATCCCCAAAATGGAGGGTGGATGGTCGTCTGTGGGAATGGGCTATAAAACAGAATTAGTAAATATAGCAAAATTGCGTTCTAGTGACGAAGTTTTTTTTTTTGGGTCATGACTCTCCTCATTCTTAGAGCTAAGTTTCCTTCAATAAAGCAAGTGCTGTGTGCCTTTTTCTACAATCACAGAAGAGTTGGTTTGACAAAAAAAAAGCGCTTCACTTGCTAAAAATAAGCATGTGTGTTTTGGGAAAAGGCGGAAACTCCTATTTGAAAAGAATATTATTACGTGGCTAAGCTGGAAGCGAATGGCTAAGCGAATGCAAAAAAATAAAATAAAACTAGAAACACTTACAGAGCAAAGGCAGTTGCTTTTGTAGCTAAATTTGTTTGATATTTCACACCCAAATGCAGCGTCGAGGAAGCAAATTGAAGAGGACAAGAAACTTCTTGACTTGCAGAGTTAGAACCAAAGAACAGGGCAATTATCTGGACTAGACTTCATCTTGGTAAAAAAAAAGCTCAACGCAAATCCGAGCGCCAACTGAAGGACCAAGTCCGAAATCGAAAAGAGAGTTCGCGAATTGCTCCTGAGATCATTTCATTCAATAGAACTTTATTGAAACCACCAATATCTGTAAGACGTCTTACATATTCTGGATCCGGCAATTATTCGATGCACAATCATCTGGAAATGGAAACTCGTATAACGAAACTAAGCCGTCTGCAGCAAAAAAAAAGTAATAACTCGTTTACCGTTTTAGCCGAATTTACCAAAAATCTGTGTTTGTAACAGTTTTTAACGGTAAAATGACATTTAGGATGGTGCCAAACGGCATATGAAGTTTTGGTCAAACGGCTGCAACTTGGCCGTTTATCCATCGATTTTTAAAAGCGATACCTTAAACGATGCCTTATTACTGTGTCTATCTAAAACTAAAAATGTAAGCTATTTAATTTTTTTTTTTTTTACTTTTCCCGAGTTTTCAAAGTCAAAATTTCGGAGAAAAATACCAAAAAAAATATGAAATTCGAATTTGAAAGCTTAATATCTTCCAGATGTTAAGTTGCAGCTACAAAGTATCTGAGTCGGATTTATATCTGCATTTGTCAGTTTTTAACTGCAAAGTTCAATACAACCAGTTGTAGGAAACTTAAGTTTTGTGAAAAAAAGAAGCACTACCTCTGAAAAAAATACCAAATTTTAAAAAAATTCTTCTTAGGCGACAGCGGAAAAGTCGTGTCGAATACTGTTATTGATATATGTATAACGGTCCACCAAAAGTTTTTTTTTTTTTGCAATGAACTGTGTCTGAAGTGATCAATCTGGAACGACAACTCTTAATTTTGAAATGGGGAAATCACGCAATTTTTTTTAAGCTTCAAACCAAATCGACTTTTGGTGATAGTTTTTGGGATACATAAATATATTTCAAAAATAATAGACCGCTCTAGTTAGCTTCCTAATTCTTCATTACAAGGCACTTAAACCGCCACTGCGATTATTGAGCGTGCGTTAGGCAACTAAGAACGACCATTAGATTAAAGAGCGATGTATAGCACAACAGCTGTTCTGAACATTCTAACGAATAACATCGACGACTTTTGATAACGGTCATTACAATGGTGGTAGCCCTTTGTCCTTGATGCATACGACGTTCGATGGACCTTGCGTCTGCAAGCTCGAAACAACGCGCTCACTCCACATCTGCTGAATGCTATTGACCAAAAAAGTGATTTGCATTGTTAGAACAGCTGCTGTTGAGTGCAGCGACCAGAGGAGCACGCGCTGGTTCCGGATTTTGCGGTCGTCGGCTGGGGGGGGTTGAAAATGTACCACGGTGCTACCTGCCCGCACGGCTATATACATAATTACATTAAAATTCGCGTGCTGTTTTGATTCTAACACAAGATCGACCGGACAGAACAGAAAAGATACGGAAAAAAAGGTGAGGTTGACTAGATGTTGCCCTACACAAATGATTCAGCCTAGCTGAGGTTGCGGGATTATGCTGCGCTGATGTTGTTACGCCAGCTGAGTGCCCACCCTACCATGATCACCGGAGCCGCAATACCACCATTGTGGCGGATGATCCCTTGCACAACCCAAAGAGTTATTTTATTTCCATAATTCGACGAGGCATGGCTTCCACAACACGACCCAATCTAAAACATCTTAAACTTCCATCAAAAACTTATTTATTAAAGGCTGGTATCCAGCACCGTGAAATTTTACTGAAAGCAAACTGTTCATTATTTCGGATGTGTGGAACTCAGCTAATGTAATGTGACCAAGAACCTAAAAAGTGATTTGCCACTCTCATGAATCAGCTGTGTTTTGTAAACAGCGCCAATTTTGAAAATTAAACTAAAATTAAAAAAAGGAATGAAAGTAATTCTGACGATGAAGTGATTGTGTTGGTAGCGGCACATATGGTTATAAGACGAAGTACAGCACAGTTGGAGGCGCCAAAATGTCCAAATTATCAAAATGCTCATTTTCCGTGATCCGCTAAAGACATGATATTGCCTTTATTGCTTTTATTAAAGCAATCCTCTCCTCACTTTAAACATTTGCATATCTCTTTTTGGTTTTGCGCACAAATTTTACCCCCACCTTTCACTTTGACTTCGGTAAAAATAGGCACATATATTTTACTGGCACCTCTATCAGCTGTTCTCACAGTCAACATTCGTGTGAATATCGATACTATCGATACAAATTCGTGGATCCCGTTTACGTTGCTGGATACTGACTCCAGGAAAACACAAACGAAAAATTACTGGCCCCGTTTTTTTTATATGAAGTTTGGCAGTAATTTTTAGTTTCCGCGGTGCTGGATACCCAGCTTAATAGAAAAATACTCATGGCGCCTCACTAATTCTAAACTCCAACAATTATACACTCTGATGGCTATAGCTTAAAAAGAAACTTAAATGATAAGGGAAAAATGTTTTAAAATATAAATAAACAAATATAAATCTAAAGAATATATATATAAATATAAAGAATAAAGAATACGATATGCGGAATATTTAAATCATCGACTGTGCCAATTTGACAGACGACACTGTTACGGCTATGGCTATGCCAATAATTGGACATGATAATCATATAGATCAGCATGGGATGAATATTAAGATGATGCATGCAAAAATAAATATAAACCAAATATAGTCGGTAACTCACTTTTTGCCGCGATCCACCGTTGAAAGCGCTTTCGGGAGGTGCTGCAAGCTGTGGTATTATGACGGGGTGTTGTGTTTTGTTTTGTTATAGAGGTAATAAGTGCATGTTTTTAATTAATAGTTGGGAATATTTAACATATTCATTCCCACGCTCATTTTGGACCATCATATCCCAATTATATATACATATATATATGCTTTTTTTTTTGTTTGGACTTTATTCTAAGGCCGGTTTCTTACTCTATGTATATTCAACTTTTTCCATTGCTTTCTTCTTTCTTGTTCTTTTTCTTGTTCGCTACCTACTCTTAACTTAATCTACCCGCTCGTTCTCTTAAGTCTCTTAATCGGGATCCTTCTATCCCCTCCGCTCCCCTAATCGGTCGTCAGCGTCGCTTGTGATTGCTCCCTCCATACGGGATCGCTGCTAATGTCTTTGGCCCCTTTCCTTCTTTTATCTCTGCTCCCAAAACTCCCAGAGCACTCTCACTTTTTGCTTAAACTTTCGCTCTAACTATAGGGCTTCTTTGTCTTCTGGGTGCAGTTCTTGTTGTTTTAATACCCGGTACTCGAAGAGTATAGGGGTATATTAGATTTGTGGGGATAACGGATGTGTGTAACGCCCAGAAGGAAGCGTTTCCGACCCCATAAAGTATATATATTCTTGATCAGTATCAATAGCCGAGTCGACATAGCAATGTCTGTCTGTCCGTCTGTCCGTCCGTCCGTCTGTCCGTCCGTCCGTCTTCATTAGCGCCTATATCTCAGAGACTGTAAAAGCTGGAGCAACCAAGTTTTGTATTCAGTCTTCTCTGTTATCACACTACTCCAAGTGTATTTCAAAATTTCGCCCCACCCTCTTCCGCCCCCAAAAAGGATGAAAGTCTGTGGCATACATAATTTTGAAGATACGAGAAAACTAAAAACGCAGAATCATAGAGAATGACCATTTCTATCAGAGTGTTGAATCTGGATCAGATTGGACCATTATTATAGCTTCAATAAAGAAAAAAATTTCGAAAGTCATCATTCCCTCTCGCTCTCTCTCACACGCGACCCCATCTGCTTTGCCCATTCGTATTTTTGACGCCTTGTTCTCAGAGACTATAAGAGCAAGAGCAACCAAACTTTCTATCCAAGCTCCTGTGATATCAAACCAGCACAAGTGTATTTCAAAATTTTGCCACGCCCCTTCCCGCACCCACAAAGGACGAACATTTGTGGAACCCACAAATAAGGTAAGAGAAAACGAAAAACGCATATTCATGGAAAATTACCGTGTCTAAAAGATTGCCGAATAAGGATCAGGTCGGATCAATAATATGGCCAGAAGAAACAAATTAAATTTCAGTGGCTACGCAACGCCTGCCAAGCGCTTATTCATTCCCTCTCTCTCTCTCATTTAGACGTCTCATATGAGTAGGTATACATGTCATGTAGAAATGTAGAAGCAGATATAAAAAGCATATGCAAAAAAAATTGGAAACATGCATTATATTCCAAAAATGATTTGACTTCTTTTTTGAAATATTATTTTTTGCCCAAAATTTAATTCGTCCCTTTTGCGAACATATAATAAATTGCATAAATCGCAAGCTCATATATGTATGTATGTGTATACTGACTGAGTACCGGGTATAAGGTACGATTCCCCTCGTTTTTGTTTGCACTTTAAGACTTTTCTTCTGAGCACAATACTTTGGACAATTTTCCCGGTTGGCCTACACACTTCCCGGAGGCTGTCACTCTCTTATATCCCGCCCATATCGACGCTTATCGTTGGCTACAAAATTTTCGGCAGGGTTGAGGTTAGGTTTATTCAGGGGTTATGAAGGTCCAAAATTGAGTCGTTTTCCATTTTTTTTGCTACATCACCCTTCGTTCTGGCCTCCGTAGAAGCCGGTTAAAGCCTAAATTTCGAGCTTTTCCCTGATTTTCCCGTCGCTTGCACACCGAGAGGAAAGCAGCCGCTCCAGCGACGTTGAACTGGCTGCGCGCGAGCGTTTGTACTGAGGTGACCTTTTTATTCCGTCTCCTTTCCTCTATCTTTTGTCGTTCGGAGATCAGCTGTGCGTTGCTTAGCGGCTCCCACTAAGCAACGTTGGGTGCCAAATCTATTGCTGCGGGAAATCAACAATCTAACGCCCAAAACTTACAAATATATGGAATATCCCATTGGCTTGCACTTACCCACGGGATTTGGCACCAAGGTCTGAAATAATGAGGATAATCTCTTGGAACCTTGGAGCCGTCTAACGACGAGAAATGCTGAGAGTAGCGATCGCTTTATTAATTCCACTTTCTCTTAGTTGCAAAAATCGAGAACAAAAACTCTCTGAACAGTAATTTTACATTCAAGGCACTATCGCGGAGCAGACGGTGAAACTCGTTCAAGGGCTAAATTCCAAAAGGAAGATGGACACGATCCGAGCTACCATGAGTCTTGTCAGATCTCCCAAATGACGTCCAAATGTCAATCCCTTTGTCATCGCGTTCTCCTTTTTCTCTACCTTTCTCTACCACTGTCACTCGGTTATGATCACCCACAGAGGGAGCCAAAATTCCTACCTCCTACCTACCAGTTGTGAAACCCCTTACCCAAAAACCGCCGTAGCAGAGCCCCCACAGTTTTCCGACCACTGTTTTCAAGAGTCACTACAATTTCCCCCCCACCAAAATCACACTTTGGGGAGGACAACGACCAAAAGTGGGATCCACGCTTGAAACTTTTATCAAAAAGGGTACATCATTGTTTTAGGTCTTTTGCATGGAATTTCCCTATTAACTTTCCTTGCAAATCTTCAACCTCATAATAACAATTTCCCAGTTTCCGTCTTATCCGACTTTTTATAAAAGCTGGTGCTAGTTTCGCACTAAAGCCTTTTGCGAAATTGCTTTGTTGAAAGTTTCGGCGATATATCTCCTGACCTACTACAAATGACACCTCCCGACTACGTAAATTATACGTTCTTTCATTTCGAGCGTGTTGGGCCTGCATTGCATCTTTTGCCTTGTGTCTAATGAGATCAATCGGATCTTCTTGGTTAAACTGTACCGCACGATCTTCTAACATCTGCAAATTCCTTAAGAGTTTGTAGCTGGCCCCATCGACTACCATGTGCTGGCCGAAAACGAGGCGATATGGAGTCGTACTTATACCTGAATGGATAGAGGCACGCAGAGCGCAACAAACGCTGCTGAGTTGCTCATCCCAATTCTTTTGATCTGGGCGAACATACGATTTTATCGCAGATATAACTGATCTGCTTACTCGTTCTGATGCGTTGGCCTGAGGAGCGTAAAAAGCAGTATACGTCTGCACAATATTATACTTTTTTAGCAGAGACTTAAAAATCTAAGACCTGAACTGCACACCATTATCAGAAACGATTGTTTCAGGAACACCAAAACAGTGAAACAAATCTTCTTCTAGATATCGAGTCACAATATCAGCAGAAAATTTCTTCACTGGCTTTAGAAATGGGAACTTCGACCACTGATCCAAAACAATAAATATTCCTATATGACCAGAGCGACTGCGAGGATACGGACCAAGGAAATCGACAAAAAGTTTCTGGAACACTCTTTCAGATTGACCAGTATTCCCCAGCGGAGGTCGAAGGGTGCCATTGGTGTATTTTGTGATCTTGCACACATGACAATTATTTATATATGTTTTTACATTGGACACCAAAATGGGCCAATAGTAAAACCGTCTGAGTTTCTCTAATGTTTTGTTTATGCCACCGTGTGATGATAGGGGGTCTTCATGCGCGTCCTTTAAGGCTTCTTTGACTAATCCTCGCGGTATCCAAAGCTTCCAACACAAATCGTCCGCTTTTTTGTCCACGGCAGAGAGTTCGGCGCGTCGATAAATATATCCGTCTACCACTTTTAGATCGGGAGCTTTGGAAGCGTTTTCCTTGATTTGGTCTTTTAGGGCTACATACTCCTGCGATTTAAATTCCTCTGACTGAAGATCAACAACACTGGATACAATTAATGACGATAAATCTTCTGTATAGGTGCGTGAAAGAGCATCTGGGACTATGTTTTGACTGCCCTTCCGATGTTGAATTTTAAAATCGAAGCCTTGCAGCTTTAAGGACCATCTAGCTAACCGGGATCTGAGATCAGCTTGGGTCATGAGCCTTTTTAACGAGGCATGGTCTGTGATAATGCTAAACTCTTGCCCTTCGATATACGCCCTAAACTTCTTAACAGCTAAAACTGCTGCCAAGCACTCTTTTTCGGTAACGGTGTAATTCCTTTGACATTTATTTAACTTCCGGGACATAAATGCTACAGGTACCTCATCGTTGTCCTCATTGTTCTGCATCAACACAGCGCCTACGCCCGTGTTACTTGCATCACAATGTATATAAGAGCCGTACTCATATGCTCCTTTAACATCTCGAATGACTTTTGGGTTTCCTCGCTCCAAACAAAACTACGCTTCTGCTTTAAGGTATCAGTTCAGTTAAAGAAGTCGCAAGCGCCGCATAGTTCCGAATAAACTTATGATACCATCCCGTTAAGCCCAGGAACCGACGAACTTGTTTGATTGAACGGGGTACTGGAAAGTCTTTAATCGCTGAGATTTTCTCTGGATCGTTACTAATGGTACCATTGCCACGTGACCTAAATACTTCGCTTCTTTTCGACAGAAATGACTCCTCTCTACGTTTATGGTCAAATTGGCTATCTTTAATTGGTTATCGATAACTCCCAGTACCTCCAAATGCCGCTCAAACGAGTCAGACACGATCAAGAGGTCATCAAGATAAATAAACACTTCATTGCGCAAATTTGCGGGAATAATATTATCCATGAGCCTGGACATGGTATGAGGTAAGTTGGATAACCCAAATGGCATCACTGTAAACTGGAACAGGGGTCTACGCGGAACCGTAAAAGCTGTTTTGTCGCGCGATTTAATATCGAGAGGTATTTGCCAAAATGCGTCTTTGAGATCTAAGCTCGTAATGAACTCGGCTTTGGGTAATCTTGCCAGAATACCATCAATAAGGGGCATGGGATAGGCATCCTTCACTGTTAGGTCGTTAACTGTTCGGCTATCAATACATAATCGAACTTTGCCAGGCTTGCGTACCAGCACCACTGGTGAAGACCAACTACTGTTCGATTCCTCAATTACCCCCAGCTTAAGCATCCGATCTAATTCGTCGTACATCAATTTTTCTATCGCCGGTGAAATCGAATAGTGACGCTGCTTAATTGCTTTCGCGTCCGCTACATCAATCGAATGTGATATTAATGTAGTGCGTTCCAAACCTTTAAAAGCGAAAGAAGGGAACTTACGTCTTATTTTCGATAGCATTTGTTGTTGTTGTTCAGATAATGACCTACTCAAAGGATCGCTTAAAGACGCCACCGCGAACTGTTCATGTAACAGGGACATTGGTAGCAAGTCGAACGCCGTTCAAAAATCAATACCTAGATACAGATCTCCGGTTAAAGATGGGACTAGAAAAAAGTTTACCTTCCTGGAATCACCTCTATAGTCGACATCTGTAGCCAGCCGACCAATAATGCCTTGCGATTTGCCATCTGCCGTTTTCACTGATGCCGAAAAGCGCTTAAATGTTGTTGTCTCTATCACGTCTTTAGCAAGCTGGCCGCCAATGCAGCACACAGAGGCCCCCGTGTCCAAAAGGCCTACTACAGTTCTACCTAATAATGTGACTTGCGCATACGGGCGTAAGTCATGGAGTTTCCCAATTACTGTCTCTAATAACATTTTACGTTGTGTTCTGGTTTGCTGCCTAAAGGCGATCCTACGCAATCGCAAACGAGATAAATATCTACCGGACGTGCAATGATTCATGTTCTGATTTACTTCAGGGTGGTTTGACGTGGCAGGTATTAATCTATGTAACAATTGTTCTTTATACTCTAATCGGTATTCGTCCCCTTCGAGACCAATTGTTCTGCTAAACACTCTTCACGGTGGCCCTTCGTCCCGCAATTCTAACAAGTACCGTCAATGGCAGCTACTTCTAACTCGTCATTGTCAGATATCTAGGATTCAGAAACGGTATCTGATTGCTGCCCCAATGCACTAATATTTCGATATTTGGGTTTCGGTAGAACCACTGAAGGTTTGTGAACCGTTTGAATGAAAATCTCGCGAGTTCGCACCAGGTGTCGCAATTGAGCAATGGTGTTCGCTGGCTCATTTCTTGCTGAACCTCCATAAGAAGATTAGCTCGTAAGGTTTCTAATAAGGATTGTTCGGACATTGGCTGCGAGAGCTTATCCGCCAAAGATGCGATCACGCTATAGAAATCGTCAAATGATTCGTTGGTGCCCTGCTTACGCCCTTCGATTTCCGTGCGGATCATCCGATCCGCACTTATGACGATCAGGACGCACGTCACCAGTTGGTCTTCACCAGTGGTGCTGGTACGCAAGCCTGGCAAAGTTCGATTATGTATTGATAGCCGAACAGTTAACGACCTAACAGTGAAGGATGCCTATCCCATGCCCCTTATTGATGGTATTCTGGCAAGATTACCCAAAGCCGAGTTCATTACGAGCTTAGATCTCAAAGACGCATTTTGGCAAATACCTCTCGATATTAAATCGCGCGACAAAACAGCTTTTACGGTTCCGGGTAGACCCCTGTTCCAGTTTACAGTGATGCCATTTGGGTTAACCAACTTACCTCATACCATGTCCAGGCTCATGGATAAGATTATTCCCGCAAATTTGCGCAATGAAGTGTTTATTTATCTTGATGACCTCTTGATCGTGTCTGACTCGTTTGAGCGGCATTTGGAGGTACTGGGAGTTATCGATAACCAATTAAAGATAGCCAATTTGACCATAAACGTAGAGAGGAGTCATTTCTGTCGAAAAGAAGCGAAGTATTTAGGTCACGTAATTGGCAATGGTACCATTAGTAACGATCCAGAGAAAATCTCAGCGATTAAAGACTTTCCAGTACCCCGTTCAATCAAACAAGTTCGTCGGTTCCTGGGCTTAACGGGATGGTATCATAAGTTCATTAGGAACTATGCGGCGCTTGCGACTCCTTTAACTGATACCTTAAAGCAGAAGCATAGTTTTGTTTGGAGCGAGGAAGCCCAAAAGTCATTCGAGATGTTAAAGGAGCATATGAGTACGGCTCCACTGTTACATAGCCCGAATTTCAACTTACCCTTTTATATACATTGTGATGCAAGTAACACGGGCGTAGGCGCTGTAGAACATGAGAACACGATGCAGAACAATGAGGACAACGATGAGGTACCTGTAGCGTTTATGTCCCGGAAGCTAAATAAATGTCAAAGGAATTACACCGTTACCGAAAAAGAGTGCTTGGCAGCAGTTTTAGCTGTTAATAAGTTTAGGGCGTATATCGAAGGGCAAGAGTTTAGCATTATCACAGACCATGCCTCGTGAGGCTCATGACCCAAGCTGATCTCAGATCCCGGTTAGCTAGATGGTCCTTAAAGCTGCAAGGCTTCGATTTTAAAATTCAACATCGGAAGGGCAGTCAAAACATAGTCCCAGATGCTCTTTCACGCACCTATACAGAAGATTTATCGTCATTAATTGTATCCAGTGTTGTTGATCTTCAGTCAGAGGAATTTAAATCGCAGGAGTATGTAGCCCTAAAACACCAAATCAAGGAAAACGCTTCCAAAGCTCCCGATCTAAAAGTGGTAGACGGATATATTTATCGACGCGCCGAACTGTCTGCCATGGACAAAAAAGCGGACGATTTGTGTTGGAAGCTTTGGATATGGCTTCCACAACACGACCCAATCTAAAACATCTTAAACTTCCATCAAAAACTTATTTATTAATAGAAAAATACTCATGGCGCCCCACTAATTCTAAACTCCAACAATTAAACACTCTGATGGCTTTAGCTTAAAAAGAAACTTAAATGATAAGGGAAAAATGTTTTAAAATATAAATAAACAAATATAAATCTAAAGAATATATATATAAATATAAAGAATAAAGAATACGATATGCGGAATATTTAAATCATCGACTGTGCCAATTTGACAGACGACACTGTTACGGCTATGGCTATGCCAATAATTGGACATGATAATCATATAGATCAGCATGGGATGAATATTAAGATGATGCATGCAAAAATAAATATAAACCAAATATAGTCGGTAACTCACTTTTTGCCGCGATCCACCGTTGAAAGCGCTTTCGGGAGGTGCTGCAAGCTGTGGTATTATGACGGGGTGTTGTGTTTTGTTTTGTTATAGAGGTAATAAGTGCATGTTTTTAATTAATAGTTGGGAATATTTAACATATTCATTCCCACGCTCATTTTGGACCATCATATCCCAATTATATATACATATATATATGCTTTTTTTTTTGTTTGGACTTTATTCTAAGGCCGGTTTCTTACTCTATGTATATTCAACTTTTTCCATTGCTTTCTTCTTTCTTGTTCTTTTTCTTGTTCGCTACCTACTCTTAACTTAATCTACCCGCTCGTTCTCTTAAGTCTCTTAATCGGGATCCTTCTATCCCCTCCGCTCCCCTAATCGGTCGTCAGCGTCGCTTGTGATTGCTCCCTCCATACGGGATCGCTGCTAATGTCTTTGGCCCCTTTCCTTCTTTTATCTCTGCTCCCAAAACTCCCAGAGCACTCTCACTTTTTGCTTAAACTTTCGCTCTAACTATAGGGCTTCTTTGTCTTCTGGGTGCAGTTCTTGTTGTTTTAATACCCGGTACTCGAAGAGTATAGGGGTATATTAGATTTGTGGGGATAACGGATGTGTGTAACGCCCAGAAGGAAGCGTTTCCGACCCCATAAAGTATATATATTCTTGATCAGTATCAATAGCCGAGTCGATATAGCAATGTCTGTCTGTCCGTCTGTCCGTCCGTCCGTCTGTCCGACCGTCCGTCTTCATTAGCGCCTATATCTCAGAGACTGTAAAAGCTGGAGCAACCAAGTTTTGTATTCAGTCTTCTCTGTTATCACACTACTCCAAGTGTATTTCAAAATTTCGCCCCACCCTCTTCCGCCCCCAAAAAGGATGAAAGTCTGTGGCATACATAATTTTGAAGATACGAGAAAACTAAAAACGCAGAATCATAGAGAATGACCATTTCTATCAGAGTGTTGAATCTGGATCAGATTGGACCATTATTATAGCTTCAATAAAGAAAAAAATTTCGAAAGTCATCATTCCCTCTCGCTCTCTCTCACACGCGACCCCATCTGCTTTGCCCATTCGTATTTTTGACGCCTTGTTCTCAGAGACTATAAGAGCAAGAGCAACCAAACTTTCTATCCAAGCTCCTGTGATATCAAACCAGCACAAGTGTATTTCAAAATTTTGCCACGCCCCTTTCCGCACCCACAAAGAACGAACATTTGTGGAACCCACAAATAAAGTAAGAGAAAACGAAAAACGCATATTCATGGAAAATTACCGTGTCTAACAGATTGCCGAATATGGATCAGGTCGGATCAATAATATGGCCAGAAGAAACAAATTAAATTTCAGTGGCTACGCAACGCCTGCCAAGCGCTTATTCATTCCCTCTCTCTCTCTCATTTAGACGTCTCATATGAGTAGGTATACATGTCATGTAGAAATGTAGAAGCAGATATAAAAAGCATATGCAAAAAAAATTGGAAACATGCATTATATTCCAAAAATGATTTGACTTCTTTTTTTGAAATATTATTTTTTGTTGCCCAAAATTTAATTCGTTCCTTTTGCGAACATATAATAAATTGCATAAATCGCAAGCTCATATATGTATGTATGTGTATACTGACTGAGTACCGGGTATAAGGTACGATTCCCCTCGTTTTTGTTTGCACTTTAAGACTTTTCTTCTGAGCACAATACTTTGGACAATTTTCCCGGTTGGCCTACACACTTCCCGGAGGCTGTCACTCTCTTATATCCCGCCCATATCGACGCTTATCGTTGGCTACAAAATTTTCGGCAGGGTTGAGGTTAGGTTTATTCAGGGGTTATGAAGGTCCAAAATTGAGTCGTTTTCCATTTTTTTTGCTACATCACCCTTCGTTCTGGCCTCCGTAGAAGCCGGTTAAAGCCTAAATTTCGAGCTTTTCCCTGATTTTCCCGTCGCTTGCACACCGAGAGGAAAGCAGCCGCTCCAGCGACGTTGAACTGGCTGCGCGCGAGCGTTTGTACTGAGGTGACCTTTTTATTCCGTCTCCTTTCCTCTATCTTTTGTCGTTCGGAGATCAGCTGTGCGTTGCTTAGCGGCTCCCACTAAGCAACGTTGGGTGCCAAATCTATTGCTGCGGGAAATCAACAATCTAACGCCCAAAACTTACAAATATATGGAATATCCCATTGGCTTGCACTTACCCACGGGATTTGGCACCAAGGTCTGAAATAATGAGGATAATCTCTTGGAACCTTGGAGCCGTCTAACGACGAGAAATGCTGAGAGTAGCGATCGCTTTATTAATTCCACTTTCTCTTAGTTGCAAAAATCGAGAACAAAAACTCTCTGAACAGTAATTTTACATTCAAGGCACTATCGCGGAGCAGACGGTGAAACTCGTTCAAGGGCTAAATTCCAAAAGGAAGATGGACACGATCCGAGCTACCATGAGTCTTGTCAGATCTCCCAAACGACGTCCAAATGTCAATCCCTTTGTCATCGCGTTCTCCTTTTTCTCTACCTTTCTCTACCACTGTCACTCGGTTATGATCACCCACAGAGGGAGCCAAAATTCCTACCTCCTACCTACCAGTTGTGAAACCCCTTACCCAAAAACCGCCGTAGCAGAGCCCCCACAGTTTTCCGACCACTGTTTTCAAGAGTCACTACAATTTCCCCCCCACCAAAACTTGGGGAGGACAACGACCAAAAGTGGGATCCACGCTTGAAACTTTTATCAAAAAGGGTACATCATTGTTTTAGGTCTTTTGCATGGAATTTCCCTATTAACTTTCCTTGCAAATCTTCAACCTCATAATAACAATTTCCCAGTTTCCGTCTTATCCGACTTTTTATAAAAGCTGGTGCTAGTTTCGCACTAAAGCCTTTTGCGAAATTGCTTTGTTGAAAGTTTCGGCGATATATCTCCTGACCTACTACAAATGACACCTCCCGACTACGTAAATTATACGTTCTTTCATTTCGAGCGTGTTGGGCCTGCATTGCATCTTTTGCCTTGTGTCTAATGAGATCAATCGGATCTTCTTGGTTAAACTGTACCGCACGATCTTCTAACATCTGCAAATTCCTTAAGAGTTTGTAGCTGGCCCCATCGACTACCATGTGCTGGCCGAAAACGAGGCGATATGGAGTCGTACTTATACCTGAATGGATAGAGGCACGCAGAGCGCAACAAACGCTGCTGAGTTGCTCATCCCAATTCTTTTGATCTGGGCGAACATACGATTTTATCGCAGATATAACTGATCTGCTTACTCGTTCTGATGCGTTGGCCTGAGGAGCGTAAAAAGCAGTATACGTCTGCACAATATTATACTTTTTTAGCAGAGACTTAAAAATCTAAGACCTGAACTGCACACCATTATCAGAAACGATTGTTTCAGGAACACCAAAACAGTGAAACAAATCTTCTTCTAGATATCGAGTCACAATATCAGCAGAAAATTTCTTCACTGGCTTTAGAAATGGGAACTTCGACCACTGATCCAAAACAATAAATATTCCTATATGACCAGAGCGACTGCGAGGATACGGACCAAGGAAATCGACAAAAAGTTTCTGGAACACTCTTTCAGATTGACCAGTATTCCCCAGCGGAGGTCGAAGGGTGCCATTGGTGTATTTTGTGATCTTGCACACATGAAAATTATTTATATATGTTTTTACATTGGACACCAAAATGGGCCAATAGTAAAACCGTCTGAGTTTCTCTAATGTTTTGTTTATGCCACCGTGTGATGATAGGGGGTCTTCATGCGCGTCCTTTAAGGCTTCTTTGACTAATCCTCGCGGTATCCAAAGCTTCCAACACAAATCGTCCGCTTTTTTGTCCACGGCAGAGAGTTCGGCGCGTCGATAAATATATCCGTCTACCACTTTTAGATCGGGAGCTTTGGAAGCGTTTTCCTTGATTTGGTCTTTTTTTAAAAGCAAATTATACGAAGAAAGTGTCGTCATTTAAATCGACAGTCAGACCAAACTGATAAGAAATTTACCCGCAGACCGGGTAATAATAATAATGATAATAATAAGTTTCGTCATTAATCTTTATATAAATTATAGCTCTTTTCACTATCAGGCCGGCTCCGGCTTTCATATGCTTTTTCGTTTTATTTTTTCAACCAAAATGTTTACACAAACTCTTTTTATCGATATATTTAATTTTATTATCCTTTCTAACAAACAAAAACAGCTCCTGATTGTTTCGTCAAAATATAGCGTAATATTTTACTATAATAATTACACCCGGTACTCGTAGAGTATAGGGGTATATTATAGCCTTTTTACACTACAGTGAGTTAACTCATTTATCGATAGGTAACTCAATAACTCAGAACTGCTGTCTACACTATGTTAAAGTTGAGTTATTGAGTTTCGGCTGCTGGCACGTGCTGGCGTACATAAATTTTGTTTTATTTAATTTTAATTATATGAACGACCAAGAGTTCATGATTTTCTATGTGGCAGAGCAAGATATGACAACGACGCTGTAATGTATGGAGTTGGCGACGATGTCTGCAGCATCTGTGGAGTATTTGGATAAAATTTCCAAGAAACACATTTGGACCCTGGTAAGAAATTGGCATTTTAATTTCTTTTATATTAATTAATTTATCACAAATAATAATAGCCGCGATAGTGATCTTTTTGGGAGGAGGACGTTGCGAATAACCTTGGAATCCATTTTATAAGGAAAACTTCCGCAGGGAAATTGCACGGCTGCAATTGCAAATATGTTGAATTTTGGCTATATGTATATGTGCATTACATATGTACCAAAATTAAAATTTTTTAAATTGGCAATTGTTTATAATTATCTAATTTATAATTGTTTAGTTTAACGTTTGGCTAAGTTTTTCCGATCGAATTTTAGAAATTGACCACATTTTTTATATGGTTTTTAATAATAAAATTGGTTTAAAGTATTGATTTTAACAATTGTATGTATATTTGCAGATTTTTCCCCAGCCATATTTTTTACGCGCCAAAATTTAAATTTTGAGCTGCCAATTTTTGTTGTAACTAGTGGTGATAAATCTACAGCCAAAACTCAACTTTTTTGCCACCTCTAGGTCCCCTATGCTTCCCCACATAAACGAAGCTTGAGTTTCGCCCGAAACTCAATAACTCATCCGTAGTGTAAACAGGCTATTCGATTTGTGGTGATACCGGGTGTGTGTAACACCTAGAAAAAGCGTTTCCAATCCCATAAAGTACATATATTCGTCATCAACATAAATAGCCCAGTCGATATTGCCATGTCTGTCTGTCCATGCGTCCGTCCGTCCGTCTGACCGTCGTCATGAGCGCTTAGATCTCAGAGACTGTAAGGGTAAGAGCACCCAAAATTTCTATCCAAGCTCCTTTTAGATCACATCCAATACAAGTGTGTTTCTAAATTTTGACACGCCGCCTTCCGCTCCCACAAAGAAGCAGATAACATCTAATATGTATATACAAATTTACCATTGGGTTCAACTACCTTTTTTTAGAATTTCCTTTTTTCGCCAAAATTTAATTCATCCCTTTTGCGAACATGTAGGTTAGGTTAGGCTAGGTTAGGTGATAGCGGCTGCCAGGCTCACTGGGAGCCCAGCACACTTAGGCTGTTTCCGGCCCGTTTGCGAACATGTAATAAATTACATAAATCGTAAGCTCATGTATACATACATATACGGATACCATATACCAGGTATAAAGTAGCAGCAAGGCCGCGGCTCACAACGTTCCCCCTCGGTTTATTGAGTATCGATTATAATAAATATACTTAATAAAAAACGCAAAAAACAGAACCATACGTTGATACGTTATACATTGATGTCTCTTGAAAATGCGAAATAATTACTTGTAGTTTTTTTTTTAATTGAATTTAAGCTGTCTGTCTCACGGGAAAGAAATTCTTGGCTTAATAAACGGTAATGAATATACCGTTAACCGATATGGATCATACGATTATGCAGTTACTCATAGAACTTATGCTTAAGGTCTGAATAGAGTCACGCCATTATCCCGTTGCTTGTGGAAGGTAAAGTTCCGCCCAAGCAAGAGTCAATGCTAGCCGAAAAATTTCTGGTAGATCATAGCCAAAAAGAAACTGCAACCGGACAGAAGTGTTCCCCCTCGAATTAAACCAGTGCATATTCCTAGTCGTGAAAACAAGAATCAGACACGTGCGAAAGATGTTAAACTTCTTGTGGCCGGAGTTAAGCAGTATAAGACAAATAAAAAAAAGACAGCAAGGTAGATAACTCTTTAAAAAGTGAATTTAATATTTTCCTGTCTTAGGATTGGAAAGCTAACTACTTTGCGTTCGGTGGATCAGTTTACACCCCAAAGACGGGACCAACCAAGTCCATCGATCTCTGGGCCGCGCTGGGAGAGACCTCGGATCTCCCCAGAAGCCGCAATCGCATATCCCCAGCATCGTTTAAAGCTGTTAAAAAAACAACCAAAACGACACACGAACAGTTGATGAAGCGCTAAGTCGAGTTATCGGAATACGCATGCCGTAGTACAAAGTGACGATCGAGTGAAGCAAGTGGAATGTTTTTTTCCCTGTGAATTTGCCATAAGCCGATTAATTCGTTCGATTCTCTTTGTAGCAATCAGACGTGTTTTTGTTTTGCGATCCGCTTACTTTCTACCTATTTTGCTTAAACTGCCGGTGCTTTATGAAAAAAACCCCTAAAAAAAATTAACAACCTACTATATCATCTATTTCTTGATCGCGAGTGCATGCCTGTTTGTTGTGAAAAGCATAATTTAAATTATTTTTTTTTTCATCTCCTAATAGTGTGTTTTTGTTTGTGCTTTTCGTAAGTACACACAGTATCATATTTAGCCGCTCTCATCTATTAGTTTTGCTGATTCTATCACTCTCTTCCTATTACCCTCACTTAAATAACTGTTCTTTCTCCTAGCCATGGCTCCTAGCCATGGAGTTTTAGTTTAGTGGTTTCAAACTACTGACTGAGTCTCCTAGGCGCAAAAAGGTCACTCCGCGGGATCTGCATGTGCCAACTGCCCCTCGGCCGGCCGATGCTGACAAGCTGACTCCGACCACCCCAATAGTGCAGCAGTTGATTTCGATCGCTACTCCGAAGGCAACGACAGCTGCTGGCGATGAAAATTCGGTAGCCGAATTTATCGCGTCGGAGGGTATGCAGCCAAAATCGTCTGTAGCGTCCGTGTCCGTAATGTCCGCAAGCTCATTAGCGGTCCCCTCAATTCCAACCCCAAAAGTGAATATACGTCCCGGACCACCGGGTATTACCATCACAGGTGATAGGCCTGTGGTGCCAAGATTGGTGGGGATCCCACCAAAGAGACAAGTTTTTGTCTCGCGGCTTGCCCCTGACTCCACAATTAATAATGAGACGGCTTATATCCAAAGCCAAATAAAAGCCGCTGATTTTAAGGTGAAAAAGTTTAACTTTTCTAATGCCAGGGAGATGGCTTCTTTTAAAATAAGTGTCTCCCAAACTCACTTTAACACCATCTGTTCTGCCAAATTTTGGCCGGAGCATTTGGTGGTGAAGGAGTTTAAGCCAAAGAAAAAGACTAGGCCCCCAATAACTCTGCCAACTAATCAGACCAGTGCTCCTTCGTCATCTTCCCGCTCTTCCCGTCCAAAAAACTAACAAACTCTCTTTTAGTGACCTATCAGAATATTCGAGGCTTGCGTAGTAAGCTCAGCATTCTTTTCCAGGATAGCGGAGTTTACGAAACTTAATAACCTCATTAGGGATTTTGATTGGTCCGCTTTATATTTGTGCAGTGATGTTACGACAGGCACAAACATTTTCTATGATGCACTGGACACACTTTTGGTCTCTTGTGTCCCACTGTCCTGTCCGATTAGGTCAAGAAAACCCCCTTGGTTTACCAAGGAGCTATCCCATCTAAAAAACTTAAAATCAAGACTTTATAATACATTTCAAGAAGTTGGCTCTCCTTCTTCTCTTTCTCATTATGTAATAGCTCGGTCAAACTTTTCAGTTCTTAACGCTCAATGGAATCAATTAGAATTACCTATCTCGATGCAGGATACGTTTTTCTACAGCTTCGTAAACAGTAAGCGTAGAACGTCCGCACACCCATCCTCGCTATCCTTCCTTAATACGTCGGCAGATAATGACCAGGCAATTGCCGGTCTTTTTGCGGTTTTTTCCAAACTACCCATTCGCAGGACGTTTACTCTGGTCAGCCGTATCCATACGGTTAACCGAGGTCGAACGGCATTTTCAGTCCTTTGCTAAATGAAAGCTCGTTGCTTCATGATTTACGAACAGTAAAGCCGGTGTTCTCATCGGATCCGGACGGAGCTCCCGGCTGTTTACTCAGGTACTGTGCCAAGTCTCTGTGTAGGCCGTTGCTTAAACTATTCAACCTATTCATAAATTCTTCACGCTTTCCTTCCTTTATAATTCCTCTCCATAAGAAAGGTAGCAAGTCTGACGCAATGAACTATAGATGTATATCTAAGTTATCCGCTATTCCTAAAGTGTTTGAGAACATTTTAACTCCGCACCTGCAGCACCTATGCAGATCACTTATATCTCCATCTAAACATGGATTTATAAGGCGGAGATAAACCACTACAAATTTATTGGAGTTTACCTCCTTTATATTAAAAGGCTTTCAAGGTAATCTGCAGACGAATGTTGTTTACACCGATTTTAGTAAAGCGTTCGACTCTGTAAACCATTCCCTCCTAGCATAAAAGCTCGACCTTCTAGGGTTCCCGCCCAATCTCCTGAGATGGATCTCTAGCTACATTTGTTTTAGGTCTCAAGGAGTCCTTTTCAAAAACTCCCTGTCCTTACCAGCTATGGTGACTTCGGGTGTACCACAGGGCAGCCATCTAGGCCCCTTACTCTTTACACTCTTTATAAATGACCTGCTTCTGTATTAACATACTCTCGAGTACTTATGTATGCGGATGATTTTAAGCTCTGTGTCCAGTATAAGGACATTTCTTTTCAATCCAGGTTACAATCCGATCTCGATAGATTTCAGTCTTGGTGTTGTGCCAATTTATTAAACCTTAATGCTTCAAAATGTAAAGTAATGACTTTTCATCGCTCCAGCGCCTTTCTGTTTCCTTACACCCTTTGTGGTGGTTCTCTTGAGAGAATTACCCGGGTTGATGATCTTGGTGTTCTATCAGATCCCAAGTTAAAGTTTTCAGAACACATTTCTACCATGGTGAATAAGGCCATGGGCGTGCTTGGGTTTATAAAGAGGTGGTCAAAGGAATTTGACGACCCCTATATAACAAAGACTCTCTACACCTCTCTTCGTCCGATTTTAGAATACGGCTATTGTGTATGGTGTCCTTAGTACAACGTACATCAGGACCGTATAGAATCAGTTCAGAAAAACTTTTTACTTTTTGCTCTTCGTGGCCTCAACTGGGATGCAGGTGTGAGACTGCCGTCTTACTCTAATAGATTGATTTTAATAAACCTTCCAACCTTAGCTAATCGTAGAAAAATGCTTGGTGTGGTTTTTGTGCAAAACTTGATCAAGGGTAACGTAGATAGCCCTGACCTGTTGAGCCGCATAAACTTCACGATTTTTATTAGAAACACTAGGAATTATACACCCTTGTTTCTTCCACATTGTAGATCGAATTACTCCTTGCATGAACCATTTAGGATCCTATGCTCGGATAATAATTCCCTCTGCCATATTATATCTACCACTAACTCCCTTCCTAGTCTGAAATTACTTATACTCTTATATCTCTCCCGTAATTAGTAATTACTTCATTTCTTTAGTTAGATTAGTTCTACTTTTCCTCGAACACTAGTCTAAAACCTATCTTTCCTGAATGTCCGCGATCGGATCGGTTAACGAGTCGCGCTTTAAGCGGCAGCGCCCCTCGGTCGGTTGGGCGGGAGGTGGGCTGCCTTCTTGCCTGGGATCCGCGCATAACAGCCATCGGCTGGTGTCGCTTGGGCCACTTGATGGTGCAGTCATTGCATACCAACGTCCTAAAGAAAAAACCCATATTCCGCACTCGTCACCCTTCTCGAGTTTGCGCTAAGCACGCAGCGAAAGCTTTCGACTGTATGTATATGAGTACATATGTATGCATGTATGTAGTCTTCTTCGACACAGCCCCAGACGATAGACCCACCGAAGAAAATCAGAAAAACTGATTTCAATTCGATGTAGGAGAACGACATGTATAGTCATATTTTCTTTCCTTTCCTCAGAACATACTACTACGTCGGCCTTGAGCTCAACGGATGTACTGGATAATTTTTGTGAGTATGAGTGAGTAACAAGCTTCCTTAAACGGAGTCGTCAATTGTGTTCTTCGAACATACACGTCTAGAAAGTTTTCGAATACCAGGAAATTCTACATACAGCAAGTCGATTTGTAATTCTTTTCCATATTTCCTTTTTTTATACCCGGTAAAGTATATATATTCTTGATCGGCATCAATAGCCGAGTCGATATAGCCATGTCTGTCTGTCCGTCTGTCCGTCCGTCTTCATTATCGCCTATATCTCAGAGACTATTTAAGCTAGAGCAACCAAATTTTGTATCCAAGCTTCTGTGATGTCACTTCAATACAAGTGTATTTCAAAATTTTGGAAAAATGTAAAAAATATTTCCAATTTCCAAATTTGACTGTATTTTTTTAAATATTCTTTTTTGGCCAAAATTTAATTCGTCCCTTTTGCGAACATATAATAAATTGCATAAATCGTAAGCTCATATACAGTGACTCAAAGCCAAAACAATGCAGTGTCAAATAAAAAGTTTAAGTTTAAGTTTTAATACGATCTAACAGGTGGGGAAAACCCAGTATTTAAGGGTCAAATATTGGTTTTGGTACCTAATGTATATACCTATCATCGGTCATTGGAATTTTTGAAAAATAATGTGTAATAACTTTATGGCAGGCATATTTAACTTTTTATTTATGTATATACTGACTGAGTACCGGGTATAATGTAGAGTCGCGGCAAAGGCCATAACGTTCCCTCTCGTTTTATATTATATCCTAAGCATATTTCTTTTCTTGCTATTCTTTTTGTAATGCATTTTCTGCGACATGTATGTACATATAACAAGATTTAATTATTTTTATCAATCATCTATATATGTACATTCTTTTTCTTAAACAACAAAAACATAAATATGTCAGATAGTGTCATAAAGTCAAACCCCCTTAATTTTGAGATATTAAATAGTCATTAATTGTTATAAATGAAATACTAAATCTGTCTTGTTTGTCCTGAGTAGAGCATGCTGAGGTCCGAATCGTCGTAAAGAGACGCACTTGATAAGGGTTATGCCGTCCGTAAGATGGCATTCTAATGGTAGGGAGGGTAGAGAAGGGGTCAAGATCATCTGATTTCCCCAATAACTACGGAATATAACCAGGCTATTTGTCGGTAGTCGAGTATCCCCATTTTAGTTTGAGTGTTCTTTTTGAACGTTAAATCCCGTGTACCTAAAACATCTTTGCGAATGTGTTCGAATGGCATATAGGAGAGTAGGAAAGATCTCACGACATTCCGTCGAGCTAGTTAGAGCATAGCTAGAGGTGCACAGTACAAAAAATTATACACCTTTGGTGTATAAACCGCCACCAATATACGTACAAACCACATGAGTACGTACGATTTTAAACACCACTGTATTTCTGCACACTACAAGGTCAATGTTAGAGAGTTCTTACGTTCTTATAGGAGAAACTAGTAAAGGAAACACTACTAAAAAATACAAAAAAGAGTTACTTTCAGAAAGGATATATTTTTTGGAGATAAATATGTTTCCGTTTCGATCAAACTGTGTGCTCAGGACTGGCTATAACTAGTAAATGGCATCACAACCTAATAGTCAACCTACTTGATCTGCCCTTTCGTAAGAGTATACTTATATACTTATACTTATTATAACTTCAAAATAAAAATGTTCAGGGGTCGGTAATGGTTAAAGCTTAAAATATGGCAGAGCTGCTTTACATGTTATCTCTGCTCAGAAAAATTCCTATCTACAAGTCCATATTAAGTCCCATATGGAAATAAGTACGCGATCCAAATTTATGGCGAAAAGAGAGTTGAAATCCCGCACGTGCAATCTGTCTACGGGGCGTCACGAAAAACACCGCTATAGAGTTTTGGTTCCTCATGCAACATCTTGGTATCGCGAAATGTGCAAAAATATAAAACCTTAACAAATCTTTATATATTTTCATGAAATAAGCTACATTTGAAAGGAAAATATTTCAAAACGTAGTCTGCATGAGTACATGTACAGTTGCGTTCCAAAATAATAGTAGTGCTTTATTATTTTCTCCAAAATAACTGTAGCAATCGAATTGATTTTTTACATCAGCAACTAGCACAGTATTGGTGTACTTACAAATACAGTTTAAATTTCATAACTCCTTTTTTTAGTCATATTTTAGGCTTTTTCGCTTAACACCGCCATTTCGAAGCGTTCAAAATAATAGTAGTGCTACAGAAACCATTAAATACATTAAATAAAGACTATAATTCAAATATAATATATATATATAATATATATAATATAATAACATAATTATTAAAGACTATTATTCAAAAGTAAAAAACTTAAGAAAAACATTTTTTCTGTCAAAAATTTCATGAAGTCACAAGGTTACATTTTTCCAGATATGCATAAATTGACCATTGGAAAGTGAAGGAATATTTTTTTGTCGGAGGAGTCCAAAACTAATTTTGTTTTGTGGCAGTATATCTCGATACTATCTAAGACGAACACGGCGATATCAATTATCCCCAAAATAAACTTTCAAAACTGTAAAATACGGCGGGTCTTCATTAATGGTTGGGGCGAGTTTTTCATACTACAATATTTGGATAGTATTCGTGTTAAAAATACAATCGCTCGTCATTTATAGGTTGGAATATTGTCATATATATGCTCCTTATGTCTCAAAGGACATGCGTCTGTTTTGGGGGATCCAGGAGGCCAAAGATCTGAAGACACACATTTCTCAAAGAGTAGCTCCCTGCCAACAAAGAAGAATCAATGGAATGGGCGAATCGGTCAACAGATCTTAATCCAATTGATAACTTATTGTATAATATAAAAGAAGCTGTCCAAAAAGTTAAAAAAAATAACTTTAGGATGCCTTACAAAAATCCTGGAACTCGATTTTCATAGAGAAATGCCTCAATTTGTGCAGCTCCATGCCAAACCGCTGTACAGCTGTTCTAGAAATCCAAGGCAACTCAACTAAATATGAAAATTTACTATACATATGGATGTCTTTTATCGGGTATAAAGGACACTCTTAGAAAATTTTGTTCGACTGCAATCTCGTTAGAAAAAATGCACGTCTATTATTTGGAAGGGGTAATTTGCTAATTACACTAGTCGACACGACTTTTCCGTTGTCACCAAAAATGACTTTTTCTGATAGATTTGAATGTTTTTTTTTTTCATGGAGTAGTTATACCCGGTACTCGAAGAGTATAGGGGTATATTAGATTTGTGGGGATAACGGTTGTGTGTAACGCCCAGAAGGAAGCGTTTCCGACCCCATAAAGTATATATATTCTTGATCAGCATCAATAGCCGAGTCTATGTCTGTCTGTCCGTCCGTCCGTCTGTCCGTCCGTCTTCATTTGCGCCTATATCTCAGAGACTATTTAAGCTAGAGCAACCAAGTTTTGTATCCCGTCTCCTTTGTGATCACACTACTCCAATAAATTTCAAAATTTCACGCCGCCCCCTTCCGCCACCACAAAGAACGAAAGTCTGTGGCGTATACAATGTTGAAGATACGAGAAAACTAAAACCGCAGAATTATAGAGAATAATCATTTCTATCAGAGTGTTGAATCTGGATCAGATCGGATCATTATTATAGCTACAATGAAGAAAACCATTTCGAAAGTCATCATTCCTTCTCGCTCTCTCTCACACGCGACCCCATCTGCTTTGCTTATTCGTATAAATGAGCGCCTAGTTCTCAGAGACTATTAGAGCTAGAGCAACCAAACTTTCTATCCAAGCTCCTGTGATATCAAACCAGCACAAGTGTATTTCAAAATTTTGCCACGCCCCTTTCCGCCCCCACAAAGGACGAAAATCTGTGGAATCCACAATTTTTAAGATAAATGAAAACCAAAAACGCAGGATCATGGAAAATTACCATATCTACCAGATTGCCGAATATGGATCAGGTCGAATCAATATTATGGCCAGAAGAAACAAATTAAATTTCAGTGGCTACGCAACGCCTGCCAAGCGCTGACTCATTCCCTCTCTCTCTGTCGCAAACACTTGTACGTCTCAAATATGTAGCTATACATGTTATGTAGAAATTTAGAAGCACATGTAAAAAGCATATGCAAACAAAATTGAAAAAATGTATAATATTCCAAAAATGATTTGACTTCATTTTTTTGAAATATTTTTTTTTGTCCAAAATTTAATTTGTCCCTTTGGCGAACATTGCTCATACATATATGTATGTATGTATGTGTATACTGACTGAGTACCGGGTATAAGGTAGAGCCGCGGCCTTTGCCGCGGCTCACAACGTTCCCCCTCGTTTTTTTTAAAATAATTTTTAAAAAATTTTTTATTTTTTGTCATAGGTAGTGCTTCTATTTTTCACATAACTTAAGTTTTCTACAACTGGTTGAATTGAACTTTGCAGTTAAAAAAAGCTGACAAATTCAGCTATAAATGCGACTCAGACACTTTGTAGCTGCAGCTTAACGTCTGGAAGATATTAAGCTTCCAAAATACCTGGGAGGCCAAATAATTCTTTCAGCTGTGATAACTCAGCTAAAAGTAACTTAATAACCAAAAAAAAAAAAAAAAACGAGGGGGAACGTTGTGAGCCGCGGCAAAGGCCGCGGCTCTACCTTATACCCGGTACTCAGTCAGTATATATGTACATAAGTACATACATATATGAGCTTGCGATTTATGCAATTTCTTACCAGGATAATGACCCGAAACATTCGTCCGGAATAGTACAGTCCTGGCTTATCTGGAACTGCCCCCACTTGATGATTCCCCCAGCCCAGTCTCCAGACTTAAATTTTATTCAAAATTTGTGGGCTGCGCTGGAGAAAAACACCCAGAATCACAGGATTTCTAGCAAAAACGACCTTAAAAAAGCCCTTCTGGAGGAATGGAACAAAATAAGCTCGGAAAGCACTCGGAAGCTGGTCTCTTCCATGAATAGTAGGTTAAAAGCCGTAATAAAGGTTAGGGGATTACATACTAAGTATTAAAATACCTGGTTTAACCTTTTATTCGACTAATATTCAATTTTTTTGTGAATGGATCATTCTGGCTTTGACCTGTATTTAAGATATATTTTAAGTTATTTTATTTTTAAAACTGAGCAATATTTAATCAGCAAATAAAGTTTCTTTTTTAACTGTGATAAAACATACAACAAACTGGCGTTTAAACATTTTTGGTTTTTCGTCTATTTTAAAATTTGTAGCACTTTAAAATTTTTATTAGCCACTGGATCGTTTTGGCTTTGAGCCACTGTACATACATATATGAGCTTGCGATTTATGCAATTTCTTATATGTTCGCAAAAGGGACAAATTAAAAAAATGGGCACAAAATAATATTTCAAAAAATGAAGTACATTTTTGGAATATTATACATGTTTCCGATTTTGTTTGCATATGATTTTTACATCTACTTCTAAATTTCTACATGACATGTATAACTACATATGTATTTGAGACGTACAAGTGTTTAGGACAGAGAGAGAGAGAGAGGAATGAGTCAGCGCTTGGCAGGCGTTGCGTAGCCACTGAAATTTAATTTCTTTCTTCTGGCCATAATATTGATCCCACCTAATCCAGATTAGGCAATCTGGTAGATATGGTAATTTTCCATGATTCTGCGTTTTTGGTTTTCTCGTACCTTAAAAATTGTGGATTCCACAGATTTTCGTCCTTTGTGGGGGCGGAAGGAGGCGTGGCAAAATTTTGAAACAAATTCGTGCTGGTTTGATATCACAGGAGCTTGGATAGAAAGTTTGGTTGCTCTTGCTCTAATAGTCTCTGAGAACTAGGCGTCAAAAAATACGAATGGGCAAAGCAGATGGGGTCGCGTGTGTGAGAGAGCGAGAGGGAATGATTACTTTCGAAATGGTTTTCTTCATTGTAGCTATAATAATGATCCGATATGATCCAGATTCAACACTCTAATAGAAATGGTCATTCTCTATGATTCTGCGTTTTTAGTTTTCTCGCATCTTCAAAATTGTGTATGCCACAGACTTTCGTCCTTTGTGGGGGCGGAAGGGGGCGGAGCGAAATTTTGAAATACACTTTGAGTAGAGTGAGAACACAGGAGACAGGATACAAAACTTGGTTGCTCTAGCTTTAATAGTCTATGAGATATAGGCGCAAATGAAGACGGACAGACGGACGGACGGACGGACAGACAGACATGGCTATATCGACTCGGCTATTGATGCTGATCAAGAATATATATACTTTATGGGGTCGGAAACGCTTCCTTCTGGGCGTTACACACAACCGTTATCCCCACAAATCTAATATACCCTTAAACTCTTCGAGTACCGGGTATAAAAAGCTTCCAAAATATAAATTTCATAATTTGTTTCGGTATTTTTCACCCCAAACATTCATATTTTTTTTTGAAAGTCTGGATGAATTATTTTAAGTTGCTATCTAATAATATAATCTTTAATAAGCTTGGTTGCTATAAAAATTAACCAATTTTCGGGGAAGCGCTTCTAAGTCTTGATATTGAGGAAAAATAAAAATTTGTATCGGCACAACTATTATTTTGCACGCAGCTGCATATGGTGCTACTATGCCCAGATGCTTTGCAAAACATATTCACTTCGAACTTTGTTGCTTGTGCATATTCGCCTAATAAAAAACCTAATGTGGTATTATTGTATTGTATTACACCCAGTATTCGAAGAGTATATTCGATTTTTACATTCATTTACATATTCGATTTAACATTCAGAAGGAATCGTCGGAAACTCCATAAAATATGCATATTTTCTTAATCAGCGTCAATAGCCGAGCCGATTAAGCTTTGTCTGTCTGTCCGCCTGTCTTGTTTGAAGCCTTGTTCTCGGAGGCTATAAGAGCTAGAGCATAAAAATTGTATAATCAGACTCTTGTGATATCACACTGTAACTCGCGGTTGTGGTTGTTCTCTTTCTCTCCATGCTTTTCCTATCAATAATGAAAACTGCAAGAAATATGCAACTGAAAGCAATACTCGGTCTGATTGAGCGGTCCTACTAAATTGTTAGTAAAACTCGGTGGAAAGTTTTTAGCTCGAGATGGGTTTGACTGTCCTGCTAAAGCACGGCCCTATCTAATGAGGATAGCAAAAGAGCGACTTCGGCTCTTGCTATCTCGCTTTTTCTAGTGTAAAACAATTTCTCTCGCAGACATGTTCGAGTTTTTGCTACACACACCAACGCACTTAAATGTATGTGTGCAAATCACTGTACTAGAGACTCGAGGCTTAGAATTTTATTTCGCAAAGAAATACTCTAATCAATGTTCATTAAATAATAATAATGTATTATAACATAAAAAATGTTGAAGAATGATCATCTCTAGCAATGCAATTTGTAGGCGTATGTGTGAGAGACGTGACAAGACGACGTTCTCTTATCTTCTCTTTGTTTTTCCTTTTTTTCGGTCTCTATCTGCCTGCGAGCAGAGCATTGTATTTCGTTACAAATAAACCTTACAAGCAAATGGTTGCGGCTTGACTTTTTATTACAAAAAAACTTCCCTTGCTACGGCAGCAAAATTCTCTCCAACAAAAAATGCATATAAAATAAATACGATCAGAAAGATATATAATCATAGCTGCCATAGAAAACATCGGCCAAAAATTTTATTTCTCAATTTTCAAGTCGTCACGTCTAAATATAACCAAATCCGTCTATAACTTTACAATTACTTAATTAAATCCAAAATAATTCTTTTTAGAATAGTATTTTTAATATTACTACTCTACAAAATGCAACTTTTTTTTCCGTTGTCGCCCAAACGGACTTTTTTTGATAGATTTAAATTTTTTTTTAAGAATTATGGTTTTTTTCCAGGTTTGGTTTTTTTTAAAGAATTTTTTTAAAATTCGTTTTTCACATAAATTAAGTTTCCCACAACTGGTTGCATTGAACTTTGCAGTTTTAAAAAGCTGACAAATGCAGCTATTAATCCGATCTAGACACTTTGTAGCTGAATCTTAATGTCTGGACGATACTAAGCTTTCAAATTCAAATTTCATTATTTTTTTTCAGTATTTTTTCACGAAATTTTGACTTTGAAAACTCAGGAAATGTAAAAAAAATAGTATTTGATTGCTAACATTTTTAGTTTTAGATAGACACATTTATAAGGCGTCATTAACGGTATCGTTTCATCGTTATCGTCGATGGATAAACGGCCAAGTTGCAGCCGTTTGACCAAAACTTCATATGCCGATTGGCACCATCCCAAATGCCATTTTACGGTTAAAAACTGTTACAAACACAGATTTTTAGATCTGGATCAAATACTATCATTTTTATAGCTACAATGAAGAAAACCATTTCGAAAGTCATCGTTTCCTCTCGCTCTCTCTCACACGCGACCCTGTCTGTTTTACCTATTCGTCCAAATGAACGCCTAGATCTCAGGGACTATAAGAGCCTCTCTCTCTCTCTTCACCATGAGCTAGAGCAACCAAACTTTCTATCCAAGTTTCAAAACAAGTGTATTTCAAAATTTTGACACGCCCCCTTCTGCGCCCACAAAGAACGAAAATCTGTGGAATCCACAATTTTTAGGGTAAGAGAAAACGAAAAACGCATAATCATGGAAAATTACCGTGTCTAACAGATTGCCGAATCTGGATCAGGTCGAATCATTATTATGGACAGAAGGAACAAATTAAATTTCAGTGGCTACGCAACGCCTGCCAAGCGCTTACTCATTCCCTCTCTCTATGTAGTTATACCTGTCATGTAGAAATTTAGAAGCAGATGTAAAAATCATATGTAAACAAAATTGGAAACATGTATAAAAATTCAAAAAACGGTTTGACTGAATTTTTTGAAATATTCTTTTTTGGCCAAAATTTAATTCGTCCTTTTTGCGAACATATAATAAATTGCATAAATCTTAAGCGCATATACAGTGACTCAAAGCCAAAACAATGCAGTGTCAAATAAAAAGTTTAAGTTTAAGTATTAATACGATCTAAAAGGTGGGGAAAACCCAGTATGTAAAGGTCAAATATTGGTTTTGGTACCTAATGTATATACCTATCATCGGTCATTGGAATTTTTGAAAAATAATGTGTGATAACTTTATGGCAGCCATATTTAACTTTTTATTTATGTACATATATACTGACTGAGTACCGGGTATAATGTAGACCCGCGGCCTTTGCCGCGGCTCACAACGTTCCCCTCGTTAATTATTAACAATCTGTTGCAAGACATTTTTCAGATGTCTTCGAGGATCTCTTCAAAAATGTCAATCACGAAACAAACAATTCTTCGCCGATGGTATCGGAAATTCAGTATAATGTTGTTAAAAATAATGCTGATCGCTTAAACTCTGCTATTATTTATGACATATAATACATATATATAAATCTAGCATAGGGTTCGAACTAATAGTTTGAAATTTTGTTCGAATTAAATTCGCCCGTTTTGCGAACAAATAATAAATTACATAAATCGTAAGCTTATATACATATGTATATACTGACTGAGTACCGTGTATAAAGTAGAGCCACGTCTTTGCCGCGGCTCAGAACGTTCCCCCTCGTTTTTACAATAATGTGTCTACATATTTTAAGAATTACTTGTTTGCAAGCAAAAAGACGGCAGACAGTACGCGATTAAGAAGATCAAGACATCTAAAATGTCTTGAAAATTGAATTGCTAATAGCCAGCTAGCTACGAGCTACCAGCCAGTTAGCTACCACGCAGCTATTCTGTTATACGCATACCGCGAGCACAGTCCAAGCCGTAACGTGCAAAATTTAATAATATCTTTGCTGTTACACGCAAAAATGTATTTTTTGTCAACGCTTCCGCTGTGAACCAAACCGACTTTTTCTGATAGATTTGGGGACTTCACATTTTTTAAAGAATTATATTTTTTGTATAGGTTAGTTTTTTTAAGAATTTTTGAGGTTTGGGTTATCTCATGTTATATTTACAACGGAAAGGTCATGTTGACTATTGTGATCGAATCGGGCTGCGGCAGTTGTCAGCACGAATATAATATAATAATTTTATTTGTCCTGACTAATTTGTTCAGATTATAAGTTGAGTTTTGCTTACAAAAATTATTTATAAAAAAGGCACGAGCTAAATTGCCCTAGTAATAGTGCCAAACTTGTATTACTGATCAACAAGCCATATTTTTTTTATACCCGGTACTCGAAGAGTATAGGGGTATATTAGATTTGTGGTGATAACGGATGTGTGTAACGCCCAGAAGGAAGCGTTTCCAACCCCATAAAGTATATATATTCTTGATCAGCATCAATAGCCGAGTCGATATAGCCATGTCTGTCTGTCCGTCCCTCTGTCCGTCTTCATTTGCGCCTAGATCTCAGAGACTATAAAAGCTAGAGCAACCAAGTTTTGTATCCAGTCTCCTGTGTGATCACACTACTCCAAATGTGTTGCAAAATTTCGCTCCGCCCCTTTCCGTTTGCACAAAGGACGAAAGTCTGTGGCGTACATAATTTTGAAGATACGAAAAACTAAAAAGAATCATAGAAAGTGACCATTTCTATCAGAGTGTTGAATCTGCATCAGATCGGATCATTATTATAGCTACAATTAAGAAAACAATATCAAAAGTCATCGTTCCCTCTCGCTCTCTCTCACACGCGACCCCATCTGCTTTGCACATTTGTATGTTTTGACGCCTAGTTCTAAGAGAATATAAGAGCTAGAGCAACCAAACTTTCTATCCAAGCTTCTCTGATATCAATTCAGCACATGTTTATTTCAAAATTTTGCCACGCTCCTTTCCGCCCCCACAAAGGACGAAAATCTGTGGAACCCACAATTTTGAAGGTAAGAGAAAACGAAAAACGCATAATCATGGAAAATTATCGTGTCTAACAGATTGCCGAATCTGGATTAGGTCGAATCATTATTATGGACAGAAGGAACAAATCAAATTTCAGTGGCTACGCAACGCCTGCCAAGCGCTTACTCATTCCCTCTCTCTATGTAGTTATACCTGTCATGTAGAAATTTAGAAGCAGAGTTAAAAATCATATGCAAACAAAAATGGAAACATGTATAAAAATTCCAAAAATGGTTTGACTTCATTTATTGAAATATTTTTTTTTGCCCAAAATTTAGTTCATCCGTTTTGCGAACGTATAATAAATTTCATAAATCGTAAGCTCATAAGTATATGTACATATATACTGACTGAGTACTGGGTATAAGGTAGAGCCGCGGCCTTTTCCTCGGCTCACAACGTTCCCCCTCGTTTCTTTTGCAATTTAGATTCCTTTTGTTATATAAAAAACCGTTTACTTGTCATTTCGCAGAGGAAAATATTTACGTGTTGAAAAGTACAAAATCGTTCATAATGCGAAAGTGGGAGCTCCCATTTATGCGTTTTCAAAAGTAAAATTAGACATATTTGTGAAAGTGAAACCCCTGTAAAAAAAAACGTCTTCGGCAAAACACAAAGACCCATGACGCAGCACCAGTGTAACCTGTCTATAAGACATATATAAATATTTTATTAGTTTATTAAGAATTTATAATTGATTTAACTTTTGGCTGTTAACCTGGCAACTTTCAACTTTAACCCGCAGGGTATAAAAAAAACAGAACACAAAAAAATTTTAAAAAAATGAAAAAAATCTTCTGTCAACTTTTGTAACTTCACTGGGATATCGTGGAAATACTATATATTTTTTGGTATTACTTCAAACCGTCATGATCAACAAAATTTTGTCGAAAACTTAGGAAAAGTCGAAAAATGTTTCGTTGGCTGAATTTTTGGTTTTAGATATGTAGGTACACTTAATATTAATTAATTAATATTCCGATTTAGTTCCTATCATTTTTAATTTATCACATCTTATAACACATCTTGATGCAGCTTAGTATGCGTCTTTTCCGTATGGATTCCCGTTTAAGCGTTTAAATCACCTAGAAATGAAAGCGGACTGTTTTGGCTGAGATAGCAAAAGATATGCAGGAAAAGAGCTGCTAAGAACCGCCACCTACAACTATACTTTGAAATTGGAATTTGGTTAAATCGTTGCCACGTCTCTTAATCTTATGGGACTGTGGATTTAACATAAGAAAATGACCTTCATAAATTTCTATTTATGTTTTTTCCATCTCTAAGCAAGTGCAAGTAATATTGAGAAAGATCACGGCTTGCGTTGACTGTCCTTCCAAAAAAATATCTAGATATCTCTTTTCAGATCCTATTTATCTATTAACACGCACTTCTGCATACGAAAAACACCGGTTGCCAGCCGCTGAGTTCGCAAACGGTCAGACAAAAACCGATTAAAAAAGGCCACAAAAATAGGATGATTAGTTGAGCGCAAAATTTTTTAGTTAAAGGTATCACAACCATATTAGATTTAAGCAGAATTTATTTCTATAAACACGTATTCTTTTGCTTAGTTATTCAAAAGAAACATTTTTGTGTGTTTCGATCACATTAAACTTTTGCTTATAATTTACATTTTACATCCACAACAGCAGATCCATTGTATACTGTGCCGTAGTAAATTGATTTTTGGCCGACACAGTTGGAATATTTTGACATTTTTTAGAACAAACTTCTTTTAGTTCGAGTAAGATTATTTATTTTACTTTGGCATTTATCGGTTTGATTTTTTGCGTTTGAAACTTAACAGAAAACTTCTCTGCTGGTTAAAATGCAACTGAGAAGAAAAAAAAATATATCTTTGCATGCGAATTGGTCGAAGCTAAAACTTGAACAAGCGTATATGTATGTATCCACCCCCAAAATCAGCCAATGGCAGGCGCTGTTATACTCTATTACCACATAAGACCAATAGCAAGTTCTACAAGTGAAGTAGGTATATTGAAATATACACAAAACATACATAATTTGCACGTACATATGTATGTATGTATGTATGTTTTTTCTTAAGCAATAACGAAAAAGACTCTACCGACGATACTAATATCTAAAATAATAATAAAATACATAGCTAAATACAAAAATGGCTCGATATCTCAAATATCATTTCAGATTGAGTAAGAAATAAATAAAATTGCTTTAAAAAACAAATATAATTTATACCTTACAAAAACAAAATTTTATATTAAAAGTTTTTCCTTTATTTGTGTGTATGCACACGGAACATTTTCTGTTTCAAAAAGACTCCATTAAATCAAACAATAAATATAAAAATAAACTAGTGGGAAATGTTAATGTGTTAATGTCAAGTTTAATGTCAACGAATAATATTGCATATATGTTTTTACACCCATACAATATACCCTTTTACTCTAGGATACCGTGTATAATATTCTCGCTCGTTTTGAGTGTTATGGCATGATTACTTGTGCAGTCTGACTGAAATAAAGTGGCATTTGATTTATATTCAAGTATTCTGTGCACCCTCAATTTGAATAAAATAAAGTGTCCGGTTGGCCTGCGGCTGAGTTTTAAGTAAAGGAGCGGTTGATGCTTCGGAGCTTAAGAACGAAGGCGTGCGTTTGTGGTGCTCTTACAGCTGTCGATGCTGTTTGCTCAATTTAAGGGCTTAGGTTTAGGTAGGTACTGACCAGTTTTGAGAACGGTATCGGCAGGTGCTTAGAGCAAGCACAACGGCGAATTTTTTACATTAAGTGACTCATAAGTGACACTCATAAAATGCTACTTATAAATAAGTGAGCATGAATCAAAACCATCACCTTTGATCGGCTCACTACAGTAACCTTTGAAGCCGTCAAACAATAAATGAGATGCGAACACTCAACGTCGCACAATAGAGCATCCGCCCTTTCTGCTTGCTAGATTAATATCTGCTAAACGAATAAAGATATTTTTACAAAATAAACTGCGCACGAGAACTTGCGAAATGTCTAGAAACTTTACAATACATTGTCAAAGTTGAACTTTGTTGCCGATGCCTAGTTGCCTAAGTAAAATGGTAATTATTATTTACAGACCCATTTCAGCGTAAATATTCATTTTATATTTTTAATTTCATATCATTTTATAGAAATGGAAAAATATTTTTTTTTATTTAAGGCCTGCATTATTTTAGGCCAGCACTGCGGAAAATTACTGACAGGAATCTGCTCTTTATTTCGGTTGTGTGGAACTGAAATTAAAAAAAAGGAAAATATATAAGTCTGACGATGAAGTGATTGTGGCAGCATAAATTGTTGCCAAAAAATAGGAAGGAGAAGTATATTACAGTCAGAGGCGCCAAAGTGTCAAAACTATAAAAATGCTTATTTTCCGTGATCCGCCAAAGACATGGTCTTGCCTCTACTGCTTTAATCAGGGCAATTTTCTCCTCTCGTGTAAAATTGGAGTCCCTCTTCGTAAATTTTCGCGCTGCTGGTTTTCCCTCCATTTTTGAACACTTCAGTAAAAATAGGCACATATATTTTACTGGCACCCCTATCAGCTGTTCTCACAGTCCACATTCGTGTGGATGTCGATACTATCGATAAAAATTCGTGGATCCCGTTTATGTTGCTGGATATTGACTCCAGGAAAACACAAACGAAAAATTACTGGCCCCGTTTTTTTTATATGAAGTTTGGCAGTAATTTTTAGTTTCCGCGGTGCTGGATGCCCGGCTTTATTCTAAAAAGAAGTCAAATTACACTAGTCAACAATATTGAACTTTTTGCCGCAGTGAACCAAACCGACTTTTTCTGATAGATTTGAGGGATTGAAAATTAAAATTAAAAAATTAATTTTTTTTAAATAATTATGGTTAATTTTTTTTGCAATTCTGAAAAGCTGATAAAGCTATAAATTATTAATCTTTAAAATTTGATCATTTTTTGCGGAATATATTTTCAAAATTTTGACATTAAAAAGTCGACAAAAAAATATTTTTTGGGTTAAGATTGACCAAACCTTTGTATGCCGAATTTTGCCTTTAAATTACTTTAGTCAACATATTTATAACAGTTATTTTTCTTTAAAAAATACAAAAATCTTTGTTTGTATACTGTTACCATACAATTTATATATACTGTATACAGTACAGTATTCAGTACTGTATGGGTAGTAGTACCGATACAAACACAGATTTTTGTATTGTTTTAATAAAATTAGCAGTATGCTGTATGGTTAGTGGTTTACACAAACGAAATAATTAGCAGATTCCTGTCAGTAATTTTCCGCAGTGCTTGGTACAGGCCTTTCATATCTTACTTTTTGCTTCCAAAATAATTATACACTGTATGTTCCTGAGCTGTCTGTCAGCTGTTCTCACAGTCCACATTCAATTTCGATAAGCCAACTATCGATATTGTTGAGGCAATTACGTTGCTTATAGAAAATATATTTCTACGTTGCTCGTAGAAATAGAAAGAGAATAGAAATGTTATGCTGAAATGTTATTGTCTCTTATACCAACGGAGCTCATGCTGGCAGCGGCCGCTCATGAAGAGGGCGACGCTGCTAGAACAAAACACTCTTTTTCTGAAGTCGAAACAGCGCACAAGTGTTTTCTGTCGGTCTGTCCGGTTTCCGTTACCCGAAATATTCAATTCATCTGTGCTTAACGGCACAAACAGTGTTCAAGTGCAGCATTTGGATTTGCACCAAACATTTTGGCGCCCCCGGGTGGACTCTGGATCTCGTACTGGATAGAAGTTGGACTGGATCATACTTGGCGCTTTGTTGGATATCTCCATTGGATATCATCCCTCGCTCGTTGTTGTTGCTGTTCCTGCTCGTCATTGGACCGCTGGACCGTCGCATCGTCGCAAACTCTTGGTGCTGATCTTTGGTATTCCTAGTTGGTATGGACATGCATCGTTGTTCAAATTACCCTCAACGAATGCCACAGGTAAATTAAAGTGCCCAATAGAATTACCAACAATAAAACGGCCTGTTAATAAAGTATTTAACAAAGAGAAAGGCCCGTTATATGTATGTATGTATACTGACCTTCATATATATTCAATTTACATATATTGTTTAATTTGAGTGATCACTGTACTTGTGGTCAACGACACCTCAAAGAGGAGCTGACAAGCAAAGAAGAAACGGCAATAGTTTCGCGCGCAAGCTCTGACCGCTGCGCATCATTGAAACTGTTCCCATCATAGCGTCGTTCTCATATTTGAAGCGAACATAGACTTGAGTGATTTTTTGCATTCGCTCGTCTCACTCAACCAGAAACTGTTCCCATCACAGCGTCCGTTCTCATATTTGGAGCGAACGTAGACTTGAGTGATTTTTTGCATTCGCTCGTCTCACTCAACCAGAAACTGTTCCCATCACAGCGTCCGTTCTCATATTTGGAGCGAACATAGACTTGAGTGATTTTTCGCATTCGCTCATCTCACTCAATCCAGCAGCTTGTCCCATCGCATCAGCTGTTCCAATCGTTCAACAGAGCCTAATAAAGGTTGAGTGATTCTTGAGTGGAATCTAGTGTTTAATAAAAACAATTATAAAGTAGCTTCACAATGACTGGAAAACGTCGTGGTGGTTCCGGTAGCAATACATCTATCGTCGAAGAAGTCGATTCAGGTGTGCTTCTGAGGAAGTTAAACGCAGTCAAACGGGATATAGACAGAACTGCGAAAGCAGTACAAAACAAAAATATCTCGTCCAATCAATTCGAGTTGGAATGTCGCTTGAATATATTGGATGGTTATATAGATCGCGCATTCTCTTTGCAATTGCAAATCGATGATATCGATCCAGATTTAGCATCGCGTTCCGAGCTCGAAGAATTGTGCGTGTCAACTAAAGCGTTGTTCATGGCGATTAAAAGACCAAATCTGCCTACTTGTTTGAACGAATCAGTTCCAAATACCACCATGTCACATACAAGGAACCTGCCCAAGATGAAATTGCCCAAGTTTGGTGGGAATTATTCTGAATTCAAAAATTTCATAGGATTGTTTTCAAGCATCATTGATAGTAAGCAACGTCGAAAAGTTCAACCATCTCTTGAATTGTTTAGAGAACGAAGCTTTAGGCACTGTTAAGGCTTTCCCGGTGACAGATCAGAACTATTGCAAGGCTCTTGAGGCTCTAAAGCAGGTTTATGACAACGAGTGTCTTATGTTCCTTGATGGCGTAGCTAAACTGTTTGAGTTACAGGCGATGCAGGCGCCGTCGGCAAGTGCATTGCGGTCACTTATTGACACGACATCTGCCATATACGAATCATTACTGTCAGTTGGGGATGACAAGGGTATTGCTCACGCCCTGCTAATACACCTCGTTCTGTCGAAAGTTGACACAAAAACCCATTCAAGATGGAAGGAAAATTTGGATTACCAAAAGGTTTCGTCGTGGTCCGAATTTGTAGCCGCATTAAACAAGCGCTATCAGCATTTGTCGGCTGAAGAATCCACGTCCGGGCGGTTAAGGTGTCGTAAAGGCTCGCAAGAGACAAAAAATAGGCATTCTGGGAAAACAGCGTTGGCTGTAGCCCAAGCAAGCAGAGGCCAGGACAAAAATTGTGCGTTCTGCAAATTAGCTGATCATGGCATCTCGAATTGTTCGTCTTTCTCAGCAGCGTCTGTCATGACTCGATTCAGATTTGCCAAGGGATCTCCCCTTTGCATTAATTGTTTGCAAAGAGGGCATAGTGTCTCAGCCTGAAAGTCCATATACTGCAGAGTATGCTCAAAGCCCCACCACACATTGTTGCATCGCTACAATGTTGACTCGGCGACAACGCCAACCGCCCGTGATGCGCTTGGGTCTCAGGGAGCCGTGGCAGCTGAAAGGTCGAATCAGTTGTCGTCAAATCATGCCATGGCAGCTTACTCTGATCAGGTAGTTCTGGCCACAGCAATTGTGGACATTAAAGGTGGCTCAAGTTAGCGACAGCCAGCCAGGGTACTGCTGGATTCTGGCTCACAAGTAAATTTCATTACCGAGGAGCTCGCTCGGAATTTACAACTTAAACGAATTCGCAAAGACATAAGCTTAGTGGGAATCGGAAAGGCGAGCATATCTGCACACCAAGTGGTGCAAACAACAGTGTGCTCTCGAGTTCAACAATTCGAAATAGCCACTGACTTCGTTGTTTTAAAGTCGATTACGTCGTACCATCCTGAAAAAGCGGTTCCGTCAGACTTGCTGACAATTCCTAACGATTTCCCATTGGCCGATCCAGGTTTCCATAAACCCCAAAGAGTGGATCTGCTGCTAGGAGCTGACGCATTCTTTGAGATATTGAAAGATGGCCAATTCAAACAACAAAACACGCTGACGTTGTAAAATACGGTCTTTGGGTGGGTGGTGTCTGGTCGTTGCAGATCCAACGGACCCCGAAGCAACGAAGCATGCTCTATGGTGAGCACGGTGCAGGAGTTGTGCCCTCTACAAAACCTCGTCAAACGTTTCTGGGAGTTGGAAAATGTTCCAAATGCGTCTCCAGAGAGACTGTATACCCCCGAAGAAACTATGTGCTGTGCTGACTCCCGCGCACTTACTCGTCGGCAGAACGCTAATTTCGCTGTCGCCCGAATCAGAGCTGTCCAGACCAGACAACCTGTCATATCTGCAACGATGGCAGATCGTGTCTGCCATCAAGCAAAGGTTTTGGAGAGATTGGTCCAGAGACTATCTGCTCAGTCTTCAGCAGCGAGGGAAGTGGTGCCAAGAGGTCGCCAATCTGGAGCCAGGCAAAGTGGTGGCAATCCACGAGGACAACGTGCCACCACAAATGTGGCTAATAGGAGTAGTGGAGGAGGCAATCCCAGGAGCGAACGGGAAGGTTCGCGTGGCCGTAGTGAGGACGAAGGCCGACCTATATAAGCGATCCATCCATAGGTTGGCGCCCATCCCAATGGATTGAAGCCTTTGCATATGCTGTCAACGCGGCCGATGTTGAGGCAATTACGTTGCTTATAGTGTTAATCGTAGAAATAGAAAGAGAATAGAAATGTTATGCTGAAATGTTATTGTTTCTTATACCAACGGAGCTCATGCTGGCAGCGGCCGCTCATGAAGAGGGCGACGCTGCTAGAATAAAACACTCTTTTTCTGAAGTCGAAACAGCGCACAAGTGTTTTCTGTCGGTCTGTCCGGTTCCCGTTACCCGAAATATTCAATTCATCTGTGCTTAACGGCACAAACAGTGTTCAAGTGCAACATTTGGATTTGCACCAAACAGATATGTATCTGTATATTTCGTTAAAGTTGCTGAATGCACAAGACGAGAACGTAAACGAAAAATTCTTGCCACAGATTTTGTACTCAGTACTCTAAGAGTGTCGAGCTATATTAGATTTTTGGTGATACTGGATGTGTGGAACACCCAGAAGGAAGCGTTTCCGACCCCATATTGTTTATATATTCTTGATCAGCCGAGTCGATATAGCAATGTCTGTCTGTCCGTCCGTCATCATTAGCGCCTAGATCTCAGTGACTATAAAAAATAGAGCAACCAAATTTCGTATCCAAACTTCTGAGTAAGATAATACTGTTACAAGTGTATTTCAAAACTTCGTTCTGCATTTGACAGCCCACACAAAGGGCGAAATGTTGTGGCGTGCACAATTTCGAAGACACGAAAAACTAAAAAACCCAGATTCATAGAGAATGACTATATCCATCAAAGTTTAAATGCTGAATAGTTAACTAGTGAATCTGGATCAGATCGGATTATTTATATAGCCACAATTAAGAAAACCATTTTGAAAGACATCGTTCCCTCTTGCTCTCTCTCTCACAAGTCAATCCGCCTGCTGTGGCCATTTGTCTTTTTTGCCGCCTAGTTCTATCCAAGCTCCTGTGGTATCAGTTCAGTACAAGTGTATTTCAAAATTTTGACACGCCTCCTTCCGCTCCTAGATAGAATGAAAATCTGTGAAATCTTAAATTTTTAAGAAAACCAAAAACGCAGAATCATGGAAAATAACCGTATCTACCCAATATCCGAATCTGGACCAGGTCGAATCACTTTTATACCCAGAAGGAACAAATGAAGTTTCAGTGGTTAAGAAACGACTGCCTAGCGCATACTCATTCTCATATGTAGATGTAGAAATATAGAAGACAGATGTAAAAAAGAGGCCCGATTGTAATTTCCTTAGTTTTGTATTTTTAATTCATATTTATACCAATTTGTTTTCATTCTCTTACTGTCTTATTCTCTCTCTCTCTCTCTCATCATCATGCTCTCACTTATTATTTCATCTATGCTTTCATACGACTTCGCTAAGCCTACGGCAGCTGCGTCTGCTACATCTGAAACCAGTTACCGCTTGATGCAACTGGGAGCACAGACCTTTTTTGTCACCAACGTGGCACGTGATTGGCTTGCTTGCCTTCCAAGTTATTTACCTCGCCTCTGCATCGCATATAATAAAGTTTTATATCGTTTGAATTTAAACTTTTTTTGTGCAATTTTGTAATAAATAGTCAGCGCAAAAGATCGTTGTCTCTACTTTTGGTGACCCCGACATGATCATCATTAATAATTTCGCTAAACACAATTCAAATCGGCTTAAAGTGCAAATAAACCTTTCTGTCGCTTGCTCAGAAACACCAATACATATACATGTACAGTAACGGCTACGATTTAGGTGAATTTGAGCGCACATACCGAAATCAAACGGATCGTTATCCTATTCTTCTTTGTGCTTGCTCGCTGCTGATTGTCGGTGAATTTCCGCGCAAATACCTTAAATCAAATGGATCGTTCTTCTAATTTTCATTGTGCCTTGCTGCTGCTGCTTGCCGAATATGGCTGAGTCCAATGACTTGTAGGAAAACAGGGTGTCTTTTTACAAACGGAAGGCACAGGCAATATACGACAAAGCAGTTTCACTTTGAGAGACGATTGCGGGAGATGAAAGCTACCCAATCAATGAAGAAAAATACTTGAAAAAAATTTCCGATTTGTTTAATGTTACTCATTCTAATTTAGAAGAACTCGAAGCAACAAATTTGATGACTTGGCTATGGAAATCGATGTTTGTATTCGCTTAGGACTCCACAGTGCTATCGAAAATACGCCTCATCGCTCAACGATACATCCGGAACTTAACGTTACTGCCTAAGGAAATGTGCGGCCACAATATCTTACTCCTGACATGAAACTTCGTGGACGTTAAACTGAGTGGGCAAACTTCTTCACGATGTTTAACAGGAGGCCGTTTTATCAAGGCTTGAGAAGTTTTAGTACCTGCGCTCATATTCGGATAGACCTGCCTTGGAAGCTGTTTGCTCTTTGAATGTTTTGGAGAGAAATTATGATATCGCGTTGGATTCTTAATCTTTCAGACATACGTCGCTGAGATGCTAAAGCTTGAAAAAGTGTAAGATGGGTCAACCGAAACCTGCGTACATTATCGGACAAGGTGCATTCTCACATGAGAGCGCTAAAGTCGATGAGTAATATGGAAGAAATAACAGGGTGTACAAGTATTTTAACACTGATAGCAGGAGCAAATGGGAAGAGCTGTCGCTATAATATCGTCCGATATAATACCGACCTGGGACCATTTTTCGGCTTTTTTGGAAAAAAGATGTCAAGCCATGATTCCCATAGCAGGCATGTTGGAAAACAAAAGAATCATAAATTCAAAAAACAGTCTTGTTGCTACCAATACCCTCGTATTGGAATGCGTATTTTGTAATAATAAAGGGCTCAACATTTACAGCTTCACTCGGTTTATAAACCTTTCGCCTTCTTTGCGCCTTAAAGAGGCAAGGAAGCTTAGAGTATGCTTCAACTGTTTAAAGAAGGGACATCGTAACAAGAAACTGTTCTTGTCGCACATGTGGTGAAAAACATTTACTGTTTCATATCAACAGTCCTCTGCTGACGTCAGTTACCACGAAACATACGAATGCTACTACGTCGTCTGATCAGACCGACTCACGCTCAGACCCCAATCTTTAGAATTCTCTTGTTACCGCTTCATTACCTTTCTCACCTCCTGCTCAGAATCTTAGTTCAAACGTAGTACTTTTCGCCAAGACAGCCATCATGATTAAGGGTCGATTTGGTGATCTTCTTCCATGCCGGGATTTTCTGTATTCCGGCTCGCAGATTAATTTAATACCCTCTCATTTTGCTCAGATGCTTCAGCTGAAACGAGCCAAAGGTTCGGTGGCAGTATCCGGTATTGGTTGGGTTGTCACAGGTTGAGATCATTATTCCCACAGCTCTGTGCTCCTACCTGCCTTTAGTTCGACTGAATTGAATGTGAGAAGTAGTGAGAAGGTTGTGGGAAGTGGAAAATTGCCACGGTCTCGCCATAGAGGCAACAAATCGCCAAATTGCATGCGAGGAACATTTAAAAAAAAATTCTGTAGGCTTCCAAGTGTGAGTATAGTGTTCAATTGCCCCCTAAGATGAGTGACAGTCTTTAATTTAGAGCGCAAGCTGGGACGCAAGCCACTTCTTAGGGCCCAATACGGCGAATTTATAAAGGACTACCTCGACTTACATCATATGTCCCTTGTTAAGAGTGATTCACTAAAACAATGGAAATTTGTTCTTTCTCATCACTTTCTCATCGCCGTAATTTTTAGTAGTCTAGTAGTCTTTACACACACTTTTTTCGTGGTGACTGCTTGTACATATGGGCATTTCTCTGATGTCGCACGGGACGTTCGTACGCATTTCAAGTTGTAAAAATGTAAAAAAAACGATTTTCAAAATTGTTTTACCTTTATGATTCGCCACTTGACTAGCTCTATAGATGGTGCCAAGGGCGATTTTGAGCTACTGTTCGTTTTCGAGATATTTTCAAAAAATCATGGTATTCGCACGGGACAAATATAGAAGTCGTTTTCGCGGCGACCAATTCAAACTCAGATTTCAGCGAAAGTTGAGACGATATATTTATGAGAATTTCTGATTAATGTTCTGCATTGATGACTCTTTAAAATGGTTATAATTTTAAGCATGTTTGGCTTCCAATTTTTTTTTAAATTCAATTTAAACCCCTGTCGCACGGGACAAAAATTTATTGGCCTTATAAATGTTACAAAAATTCCGTTTTCCGATATTGAGAAAATTATCTGGGATTTTTTTTAGATAGTTCAATATGTAAGGGAGACTTTGTCTAGTAGAATCAAGAATCATCTTGATATAAGCGAAAAAAATAATGGAAAAAATGACAAAAAAATACCATAAAAAGTGAAGTTTTGCTAATTAGAATAGGTTTTCAGATCAATGTTAATGAAATTAAATGTCAATTAATTAAATTAGCGGATTTTCAATATCTTTTAAAAATAAAATCCCGAAAAAACTATATTCAAATTTTTTTTGTTGAATTTTAATTTTTTTGGCCTCGGTAGACCTCGTCAGAGAAATGCCCATATATCAAAATTATACACACTCAGACTGTAACGCAAAAGAAATAAGTAACAAAAAAATCAATTTTTATTGCATGGCAATAGATAATTTCAGAGTAGAAGAGATGTTATTATTAGATATTATTTATTTTGCTACCCTAGTGCTATAAGCAAGGAGCTCATTCTGAACTAGTTACTAAATGTCACATTGATTTGGGTTTGGTCAAATTAAAACTTATATAATTGTATACTAAAATGGGGTTTGTTATGTTATGCTGTAATGTTATTTTCGTTCCAATTAATTATGGTATTGTCTATTATCTTTTTTTTATTTGCAGTTTCTTAATCTAAGGTAAAATGGGCTTCAAAATGCTTTTTCAACTTTGCCAGGTTGCTTTTCTTTTTCATGTCATGAAGTCGATTCCATATGCGAATGACATGGACGAAGAAATGCCTCTCAGAAATTAAGGTCTTATATCGGATAGTAATATATTTTGTGTTTTAACGGTATTAGTAAGTTTACGTTGATTTCCTATCAAGGAATAAAATGCAAACCAAACCAGACCTAATAACAAGCAAAAAAGAAAAAAGAGTGAGTTTGACGGAGGTATCCAGCGACTGGTTGTTTGCTGAACAGTAACTTGACTCGGATCTGGTAAGTATTGTTACCAAACTCAATGCAAGCGAGCTTTCAGACGATTTGATAGGAACGTATGAGTTGAGGAAGGGCGTATTGTTTCGGAAAATTCAAAGAAATAATAGAACCCGTTGGCAGCCAGTGGTACCCCGAGCGTTCAGATGGTCAGTAATCAACCAGGTTCATGAATCGATTATGCATTTAGGGTAGAAGAAGACACTTGATAAAGTTTATCAGTATTATTGGTTTGACAAAATTAACAAGACTGTAAAAGGTTCTTCGGGGAAAGTTCAGGCAGAGCTTCATTCAATCCCAAAAGTCAATATAACTTGGCATATAGTACATATTGACATCACTGGAAAGTTGAGTGGCGAAAGCGATTTGAAGGAATATCTTATTGTACAGATTGACGGTTTCAATAAGTTTGTCTATTTGTTCCACACTTTTAAGTTAGATACTGATAGTTGTGTGGCAGCCATGAGGTCATATATTTCATTGTTTGGAGTCCCGAATCGAATCATTGCCGATCAAGATTCACCATAGGATACTGAAGATCAGATTAATGTGGAGAGTGTGAGAACTCAAGCATCTAAAACTATGAAGGAGTTGGCCAGGTATTTGACAAGAATAGTGCAGCAGTTCGCAGACACAAAGTAGTCGATTATGTTTTATTGAAGAGTAAAAAAAGGCATCAGATTAAGTTGGATGCCCGTTTCTCGTATTGGAGGTACTCGGGGAAGATCGTTATGTTTTGAAATCGCTAAGTAGCAAGCGAACTTATAAGTATTGCCACAATGATATTCGTAAAATGCCAGAGGGTCGTATTACCAATTAACTAGACTTTAATGGAGACGAGTTGATTTGCCCAAGAATCCAGAGGGGACTAAATGTGAGCCGTCTGAAAAAGGCGATGATTTGTCCTTTACGAATAACGATGACTAAGTTCCGTATAGGAGAGGAGTTTGCTCTCGATTCTTGCTGTACACTCGTTTTATGGAAGCCTGACGAGAACCCAGAAATCTGTTTAACTCCGACACATATGTACATGTATCCTTCTTATCTTGGAGAAGTGGAATGCGGTACCAGATCTGGCGAGCTCGTCTCCCATACAGTATATATATATAGTTAGTAGATCTGATGGTATCATTGTAATACGTGACAACAGGACCACTTTTCCTTTAAACTTTCCAGTTAAAATGGTTGCTTCAAGAATTTCCGGTGATCTTTTTGATGACCAAACGCGTACCGTTGCATAATTGAGGAGGATTCAAATTACGTAGGAGAATAATAGTGGAACCAATCTTTAATCGTCGATTATGTGGTGGCATTACAGGTATATCTAGTGAATTTTAAAATTAAATTGGAAAATTTACACATTCATTTCCATCAACAACAGTATCGATTGATTTAAAAGACATCAGATCGATAATTATTCTGTATATCCGGAAAAATAATCTGAATTAATTCATGTTTTTCCTTAAGTGCAGTGCAGAAATTGTCTGGCAGTTTAATGCATTGTGTATTTGGTTGCAATTCTATTTTATCGTTCTCAATATCTAGTAATTGTTCGGAAAATATTTGTGCTGATGGGTCATTTTGCAATCGTACGCGAATGTATTGTGAGGAATCGATATTCCTCATAAGACCCTAGTAGTGGATGCGGTGAAATGGCCAGCGAAGAGCGCGGGGCGATCCCGTTAAGCGAGAGGATGGAGCGGGCCTCGCTCCCAGAACAGGGAAACGGCGGAATTGGGCCAGCGGCGGGTCCAAGAGCCGAGGACCGGGAGGTGCCATGTGGATCCCATGTAAGGCAGGTAGATCCCATGTAGTCCATGTGGATCCCATGTAGGCCATGTAATCCCATGTAGGCCATGTAGGCCGATCCCGGTGCAGAAGGCTTGGGAAGACGAAGCGGTCGATGGAAAATTACCAAGGGAAAGGAACCGTTGCGGATAGGCAGCGACGCGGACGCTGTGCCACAGGGAGCCTATAAGAGCCTCGCTCCCAGAACAGGGAAACGGCGGAATTGGGCCAGCGGCGGGTCCAAGAGCCGAGGACCGGGAGGCGCCATGTGGATCCCATTTAGGCCAGGTAGATCCCATGTAGGCCATGTGGATCCCATGTAGGCCGATCCCGGTGCGGAAGGCTTGGGAAGACGAAGCGGTCGATGGAAAATTACCAAGGGAAAGGAACCGTTGCGGATAGGCAGCGACGCGGACGCTGTGCCACAGGGAGCCTATAAGAGGAGGTCCGCGGCAGTCAACGGTTGTCAAAAGTTGATACAAGAGTGTGAACCAGTGTTAGTGAAACCAGGAGGAGCAACGACTAACAGCGTAGACAACTAAACTCCGAAGGAGAAGTGCACGGCAATCAAAACCAAGAAACCCACCGCGTAAAGGTGAGACCATTGGCCAGGTGAACCCACTGTGTGCGGAGCTGTGCGAGCCGCGGACGAGGTGGTAGCCAAGTCAGAACCCCCAAAGCCGTAGCCCAACGGAGCTACGGTCTGAGGTCAGCACCAACAACGGTCGAGTCGGGTATTGCGCCACATAGCACACGGAGACAGCCGCGCTACGGTGAGAGGATTCACGACCAATTTAGTTAGAGATACCATAGCCGTAAGATAGCCTTAAGATACTCAATAAAGAATTCGCTATTCAGACCAAAATCCACCCAAACGCATTACTTGCTTGTCACCGAGGCAACAAATAAATTCGTTGCATCGATCCACCGACCGCTGAGCCAGCTCTGCTGAATCAGACGGACGCAAAACGGCTCGTTACAGTATTTCAACACTTCAACATATGAATGATTGTTTCAAACATGTATTAATCTCATCCGCGGTAAGATCTGTCGGAAATCACCATAGAAAAGTTTATTATTGCCGTTTAAATCTTGCATAGTTCTATGCATTCATTCGAAGCATGAATGAAAAATTGTGAGCCATTGTGCACTCATCCCAAATTATTATTGAACTCTTTGGCAATACTGCACTATTCCACAAACGGCGCGACCAATCGACCGAATGCCGACCGTCAACAAACACCACTCAAGAGGCACTCAGCACTTTGGCTGGATAGCAACCGGCGTCGTGGGCGGCAGCGAAGGGCTTGCCTTTAGAGGATTAGGATACTTAAGTTCAGTCTTTAGCGGTCAGCCGAGTGGCAGCAACACATTCGTTCTAGCCTTGCTTGTCTTTATTACTCATAATCATTTCTTTGTACTTGCTTCAATCTTATCCAGTCTAATATCATTAAAGATTGTAATACAAATCAATACTCGTGTCCAATTAAATTATTACTGGCGCCCAACGCGATCGGACCAAGCCCGACAATTAATGAAATCAATTAGCACGGAGACAACGCCCGATAAGCGATAAGTTCAAAGAAAAAAAGCAAACCAAAAAGACCAGCATAGAGTGTGGAGACAACGCCCGCTCAAAAAGTGCAAATAAAAGGTTCGAAAAACAAAAAATGAACAAAAGAACAAGTTATAAAATATCAGCATAGAGTGCGGAGACAAGGCCCGCTCAAAAAGTGCAAAGGATATGTTCATCTAACAAAACTGAAAAAAAAACGAGAGGGAACGTTGTGAGCCGCGGCTCTACCTTATACCCGGTACTCAGTCAGTATATACATACATACATTTATGAGCGTACGATTTATGAAATTTATTATATGTTCTCAAAAGGGACGAAAATAATATTTAAATTAAAAAAATGAATTTTTTTGAATTTTTATACATGTTTCCATTTACATATGCTTTGTATATCTGCGCCTAGATTTCTACATGACATGTATAACTACATATTTGAGACGAACAAGTGTTTAGGACAGAGAGAGAGAGGGAGGGGCATGAGTCAGCGCTTGGCAGGCGTTGCGTAGCCACTGAAATTTAATTTGTTTCTTCTGGCCATAATATTGATCCGATCTGATCCAGATTCGGT
>JAWNKY010003481.1:0-55528 GCA_035041765.1 Drosophila algonquin
ATTTTGGTGCGGACAATTTCAATGTATGAACTGTCGCGTCTATATATTGTATGGTTAGTGGTTTCAGGGAGGCAAAGCTATCCACGTAAAGATGGTATTTAAACACATCCTCTTGAGGTGCCCAGCGCATTCCAAGCGTCCTTACTGAGCTTTGCTCATTAATTTTGATTCTGATTTCCACACTTTTACCAGACCGAGTCTGGCAATTGGAAGCCCACTTGGCCAATGGCCTTTCTGCGTGCAATATATAACGAACCTGGCTGCAAATTGTGTCCAGTTCTTGTAAACTGTCTGCACCTGCCAGCATATCGTCGACAAAGAAACAATTGCGAATCACTTCCGCCCCAATGTGATGTGATTGTGCGAATATACTTGCCAATTCGAATGAGCAACTTACAGCCAGAAAGGGTGCTGACGCCGTACCATATGTAACAGTATTCAACCTGTATGCCTGTTTGTTTTATGAAGTGTTTTCTCTCCACAAGACAAGTTGAAAGTCTCTGTCTTCCTCAGAAGCATTTGTCTGCCTGTAAATTTTCGAAATGTCGGCAGTTACGGCATATAACCGAAAGTTGACCAATCCAGAATACAACTCTCACTGAATAGTTGGCCCCACCATTTGTGTTTCATTCAGCGAAACTGCTGTTGATGTTTTGTTGGAATCATCGAAAACAACACGAAGTTTGGTTGAGGTACTCTCAGGTCTGAGAACGCATTGATGAGGAATGTAGTAATGCTATTTTATAGAAGCAGTCTTCAGAATGGACATATAACCCAAACCCAAATCTCTTTCATGAAGTCATGATACATATTTCTAGGAGTGTCATCCTTTGACAGTTTGCGCTCAAGTTGCAAAAAACGCCTTTCAGCAGTTTGAAAGGACAGGTCACGAACTTTAAGATCGGTCTCAAACGGAAGTTTTACTTGGAAGCGACCGGAAGACAACCATTGTACAGTTTTTGTAAAGTACAATTCACAGGCCTGTTATTCAGCTGTTTGGCAAACAGCCTTCGACTCAATTGGACATTGATCTAATTCCCAAAAACCATTTACTAACGAGTCGAGAGAACAACTCTACACTTGAGCTACCGAACTATCACTACATTGTTGCCGAGGCGACCCATAAATCACGTCAGCTCCCAAAAAAACATCCACCTTAGCTGGATTATAGAATTCGGGATCTGCCAACTAAATTTTTTTTTTGATTTTCCAGCTCGATGTGGAAAGAGACTGCCCAGGCTGAGATGTGGAGATTGACTTTAGTACCCAACACTCAGCAAACAGGTGTGGGAATTCAAACGGAGTTGAATCGATGCACAAACCTTATTTTATACTATCAGTGGTTGCACCACCTATCATTGCGATAGAAAGGGAATTTGGCTCACGTTTAAGCCGCATCCTCTGTGCCAGGCTCTCAGACATCAAATTTATTTGTGAGCCGCTTTCGAGCAAAACTCTTGCTGGATGCAACTGTCCGAATCTATCTTTAATGTTTACGATCGCGGTAGCCAGAACGACTTGATCCGCATTGAGCACGTGACCTACGTATGCTTCCGACGTTGAGGCTTGAAGTGCCGCTATTTCACCTTGTACTGGTGCATTGTACCTATGGAGCAGAGAATGGTGAGGCTTTGAACACACTCGAAAGTTCGCCGCCTTGCAACTCGACACTGTATGTCCCACTGTCAAAAAATTGAGACACAGTTTTTGAGTTTTAGCATACTAAACACGTTGCATGACGGAAATAACACTAAACGACGTCCAAGAATATATATTGTGGTCTGCAGACTTGCAATAGGTATGCAGACGACGACTTATGCCCTGCATTAGAAACTATTCAGCTGTTAGGACAGTCTTCCAAAGATAGCAGCTTATCATAGTCAAGCTGCTCCTCAAACCGAGATTTGGTCATATGGTCGACCTTTGCCATGACCATATGAATAATCATTGCATTCGCAATATCTTTGTCATCACCTAAAGACGACAGCGATGCATACATATATCGCAGACACCGTATCTATCATCGACCTTAAACTCGATGGCCTGGTCATGCTTGGCAAATCGAATAACTGAGCAACAGTTTCGAAGAATATTAGACATTTATCGTCATAAACTGACTTCAGACTGGCAATGGTCTTAGGGTAGTTACAGTCTGTAATTTGAAACTAATTTTTTACGACGCATAAATCCTCCAACGGCCCTCTACTTTCATTGACTTGGCTCAAAATGTACGACTCTGCCTGTAGGTTCATAGCTTTATTAATTTAACCCTCTAAAAGTTCTAGGCGACAAGCTAATTCTGTTTTGTCCGATGACATTTGTTTCAGCTTAAAGGCTGTTTGCACGCGAGCAATGTCAGCACTGACCTTGTCAAACCTTTGTTGACATATTGCCAACTTGGTATTAGTCTTAGGTACTGTTGGCCGTTCAACTGTTTTCCTTTCCAATAACTGCTTATCGGACTCTGACATAATTAAGCTGAGAAAAAACAACTTTCAAAAACGCACAAAAAATGTCAACTAACTTTGCGAGCTACCTTCACACACGCATTGCAGCTATGTACCGAAAACACCAAGCTTGCTTGCTCAAACACAGACACGCCCTGTTGCAATATGTGAACGAACTAACGAACTAACTAAGTCAAGCGTTTGCTGTAGCCACTTAGTGGGCAACAGGTGCAGAATGCGGAGTGCGGGGGCTTAAAAGAGCAAAAGAGAGAAAGAGAGAGAGTTTGGCGCGAGCGCACGTACAAAACGAATGTATTACATACGATTAAACCAAGCTTGACCCGTATGCAAAACGGGGAAGAAAAGAACAAGCGAGAAATTTGGCGCGAACGCACGCACACACAAACTAATATATTGAACCGATGCAAGCACAGAGCGAAGAAGGGTTAACGAACGTACGTTGGTGCCCAAGAACCTTTAACAAGCGTTGTGTGTATATGCAAGTGCAAGCATATGTCTGTACATGTGTATGTACGTATATCTGTACGTAGCGGTTGAGTTGAAAGCGGAAAACCGAAAAGAAGATAGCACGAAAACACGCATGTACATATATACATACGTTCGAACAATTTTACCGAACTTATGTTTGTACATACGTATATGTACTTTATTCACTTTATTATGCACATTAATTTGGCCAATAAGGTATACAAAAATAAATTGCCAGAAATTGAGCTGTGTTCTCTGTGTATGACCGTATATATATATATACACGCACATATGTATATAACAATGGTTTGATATTTTTTTTTATGGTCGAATGCCGCGACACAACGAAAATCCTTCGCCTACGAACATTACCGCGAGCCACAGTCGAGCCACAGCACGCAATCCAATTCGCCGTCGCAGATTGTCGATCGGCTACCGGGTTACCCGAAGATACCTTAAGAGGAACTACAAGACTTTTCTCTTAAACTACGTTATGCTATGTACAACTTCAATCTAAATCAACAATTGTATTTGAAATTGAAATGCACTTTGCAGGATAGAGAAAGATAAAGTAGGACCAAGTGGGGGTGCTCCATCTGAATGGAAGCATTTTGAGAAGCTGAACTCCTTCTTTCGATCTTTCCGGGTGAACAACATGGAGCAGGACACGGTGGACAACTACAGTAAGTTAAACGAGATGGAACGTTGTGAGCCACTGCAAAGGCCGCGGCTCTACCTTATACCCGGTACTCAGTCAGTATATATGTACATACATATATGAGCTTACGATTGACGCTACTTATTATATGTTCGCAAAAAAGACAAATTAAATTTTGGGCAAAAAAGAATATTTCAAAAAATGTTTGAGAGGGAATGAGTCAGCGCTTGGCAGGCGTTGCGTAGCGACTGAAATTTAATTTGTTCTTTCTGGCTATAATAGTAGTTCGACCTGATCCAGATTTGGTAGATACGGATATTTTCCATGATTATACGTTTTTGATTTTCTCTTATCTTATAAATTGTGGACTCCACATTTTTTGGTCCTTTGTGGGGGCGGAAGGGGGCGGGGCGAAATTTTGAAATACACTTGTATTGAAGTGACATTACAGGAGCTTGGATAGAACGTTTGGTTGTTCTAGTTCTTATAGTCTCTGAGATCTAGGCGCTCATTTGCACGAATAGGCAAATAGGAGCGAGAGGGAACGATGACTTTCGAAATGGTTTTCTTCATTGTGGCTATATTAATAATCCGATCTGATCCAGATTCAACACTCTGATAGAAATGGTAATTCTCTATGATTCTGGACTGGATACAAAATTGGTTGCTCTAGCTTTAATAGTCTCTGAGATCTAGGCGCTAATGAAGACGGACAGACGGATTGACAGACATGGCTATATCGACTCGGCTATTGATGCTGATCAAGAATAAATATACTTTATGGGGTCGGAAACGCTTCCTTCTGGGCGTTACACACATCCGTTATCACCAAAAATCTAATATGCCCCTATACCCTTCGAGTACCGGGTATAAAAGTAGATGTTTTTAACGTAATATTAATAACACTAGTCAACATGACATTTCCGCCGCCTAAAATGACTTTTTCTGGTAGATTTGGAGATTTAAAAATAAAAATCTTTTTTTTATTTTCTAGGTTTCGTTTTTTTTAAATAGTTTTTTTTTTAATTTTGGTATTTTTTTCAGAGGTAGTGCTTTTATTTTTCACATAACTTAAGTTTCCTTTAACTGGTTGTATTAAACTTTACAGTTTTAAAATACTGACAAATCCAGCTATAAATCGAACCAGATTCTTTGTAGCTGCAGCTTAACGTCTGGAAGATATTAATCTTTCAAACTCAAATTTCATAATTTTTTTTCGGAATTTTGCTGAAATTTTGACATTGACAACTCAGCAAAAGTCGACAAAAAAAATATTTTATGGCTAACATTTTTAGTTTTAGTTTTAGTTTAATGCAACCAGTTGTAAACAATAAAAGCACTACCTATAAAAAAAAATACCAAATTTTTAAAAATTAAAAAAAAAACTTAACCTGGAAAAAGAAAACATAATTCTTTAAAAAATTTTAAATCTCCAAATCTATCAGAAAAAGTCATTTTGGGCGACAGCGGAAAAAATGATGAATTTTGTCAAGTGGTGTAATCAGCAGAACAATTACTGGTATCGGGCTTTTCTCTCTGCTCTGCTCTTAAAAGCTCCAAACCATCGTTTATTGCGCTATTGTGCACATTTAACATATTGTGCAGTATGCAATAGCACATAACAATACTTAACACGACATTTCCGCTATCGCCCTAAATGACTTTTTCTGATAGATTTGGATATATAAATTTTTTTTAAGAATTTAGTTTTTTTTATGGTTTAGTTTTTTTTTAAGAATTTTTTTAAAATTTGGTTTTTTTTTGTTTCAGGTAGTGCTTCTATTTCTCACATAACTTAAGTTTCCTATAACTGGTTGTATTGAACTTTTCGACCCATACTTTCAATAGAAATCTCTCTCCGTGTTCATCACTAACGTCCTTAAGGTTTGGCGAAAAAAGTCTAAGTGGTAGAGCAGGAAATGTACTTTTAGTTACATGTTGGCTCCAAGTTGTTCATAATTCTTAATTAGGTCTTGAACGATATTAACGTAATCATCACTCTTTCTGTTACCAAGAACATTTGTCGTAACCAGTCGGAATGAGCTGCTTTTTCATTCGTAGATAAACTATTTTCAAATCCATCAGCTTTCAGTAGTTATCGAAATATCGAATTACCAAATACGTCTTCTTTAACTTTTGCCAGTGACTGACGTGGAAAAACTGTTTTTAGGTAATTTATCGATTCGCATTCGTTATCCAGTGCTTTAAAAAAATTTTTTATCAGTCGTAGGTTAATGTGCAATGGTGGTAATATAATGTCACAAGTATTTGCGTTCCGTTTTTCACAGATCTTTCTTTAGTAATGAGTTTTTCGATCTCTGCTACCTCATAGACACAGAAAGCACTTCTTTTAAGTCACACTCGACCTTCCACTGGTGTCCTTTATATTTAATATTTTCAAACAATTTAGTCATTGTTTGACAGGATTCTTTCATATGGCATGGGCGATGGGAAAGACGGCTTTTAATTTCCATTGTGGAGCAAAACAGCATTAAACTTTCCTTACTGCTATTAACAAATAACCTCCAATCGTTAGGGTCGTAATCTTCACCCAGTTCCTTGAAGAGGCCGAAAATGTCGTGACAAACGCACATGTCATCCTTCGTCATATAAAACTGTGCGTGAACCAAGTGACGCGTCCGGAAATGAGTTATGATGACATCTTCCTTCAATAACCGAGCATCCTTTAAAATAAATCCAAGAAGCTCAGCTTTACTTTTGGGAAGTTCCAAGATCCTCACCAAATCGACAATTGAACGAGGCGGCTGTGAAAGAGGCTTGCAATATTTATATCCTCCTGATTGGTCATTACTTGAATCCGTTGTTCCATGCGACGAAGACGACATCTCTTCTTTTTTGCGTTTTAGTGGCGTCCAAAGGAAGAGCAGAAGCGTAAAGCCTTGAAGAGACTGTTCCAGGTAATCACATTTCATGCTTTTCCCTTTTGCAGTTATTTTGAATAAACAGAAGAAACATTATTTTATTTGTGGTATTATTTGTGACTGAATACATAAAAATAAGAGGCTGTCCGTCAGAAGCAGACGGAATACAAATCAAAAAGCAGACGAGAGAACGTCGCTTCATTGCGACTCATACATTCATACATATGTGTGTATATGATGGGATCGTATGTATAGGGTAAAATAAAGAAGACACAGTGCGTTGTTAAAGTATACATATATATTCAACACTCCTCAACGCATTTTGTCAGATATTACAAACTTCATTTTAAGTTTAAATTAAAATAATCCCATTAATCGAATAAATTTCTCGTGCTCATCTTTAGACAGATTTTTGGTTAATACATCGGATATCATTTCATCAGTGGGAACATATCCTATCTCAATTAAATTTTTCTTAAGCATTTCCCTAACATGATGATACTTTATGTCTATGTGTTTGCTTCGTGCATGGAATATCGCATTCCTAACAAGATGTTGAGCGCTCTGATTATCGCTGAAGATCGTTACCGGACGGAGCTCTTCTACGCCAACGTCCAATTCGTCAACCAGCTTGATGATGCACGCCGCTTCTTTAGACGCCATGGATAGAGCAACATATTCGGCCTCCGTACTGCTAAGGGCGAAATTCAAAATTCAAATGAGAAATCAGCCCCTGCAGCAAATAATGTCCAACCGCTCTATGATTTGCGGTCCGTGTTATCGCTGGCCCAATCTGCGACCACATAACAATGTATTGCACGACCAGTAGGATGGATGTACAGATGTACCTCTCAAGTATCGAAGCACACGTTTGGCAGCGACTTTATGTTCGATGTGGGTGTCAGCATTCTGTTGCGCAAATTTCGTCTAAGAATGGAGAATATCGGGACGAGTGGTGATGGCGAAATACATCAGAGACCCAATCAGTGATTGATAGGCCACCTGATTCACACGAAGACAGCTCGGATTGTCGCACTCGACTTGGTGTCCACCTTGACTTGGTGTCCTGACGTACATATGTAGATAGCATCATGTAGCTCGCTGTTTAGACACGCTGAAGAGATGTCCATTTGGCGCATATACCACCCGTGTTCTGCAGGCAACGCAATGACCAGCCTGAATGTTGAGTATCTGGCAACAGGTGAGAAAGTCTCGGTAAAGTTTACTCCGTAACGCTGAGCACAACCCTTGGCAACAAGTTGGGCTTTGCCATCATTGTCACGTTTTAGTGCATACACCCACATGCACCCGATTGGTTATCCACCTTTTGGTAGGCGGCCAATGACCAAGATCTATTCCTGTGAATACTTTTCATTTCCATATCCATTGAAGTACGCCAGTTACTCACCAATTAGCCGGGACACGAATATCTTCAGCCGATGTGGTATTCATCATGTGATATTCCTTTGCTGGGATATTCCAGGCCGACCAGTATAAACCTTTCTTGGTCGCCCGCGACCCTTTCGTGCTCCTTCTGAATTTGGCTGCCCAATGAATGACTGACTGTCATCGTTAACTCGATGCGAGCCCTCTGGATCCTCTGTGTGAAGTATTTCGCCAACATTAACTATGGATTCATCTCCACTAGCCTTCTCCAGAACCTGTTCGTCAGGAATAAAATGCTGTATATGCTCCTGGAATTCTACAAGTTGCGGCTGCATAGATTCAGCAGCACTCGCCGAAGCCTTGCGATTCCTATACAAAATTTTATATCGTGCTTCAATTACTCTCTGTTTTCAGCACTAAATAGCATATAATCCTTTGCATTTTCAGATTAACCGACCCAATAATGTTCTTCTCCTTTTGCAGAAAATTTCTTGTGGTGCGTTTTATTTAAAACAATGGCCTTTGCACCAAAGATCTGCAGATGGCCAACACACGGCTTCCTTCCTGTCCATACTTTAAAGGTGTCATGCCAGGTAACGTTGAAGATTCTGCACGACTACGCAAATACGCCGCCGTTTTGATTGCTTGTGCCCAGAATCGCTCTTCTAATTCAGCATGAAAGAGCAGGCTACGTGCCATTTCCACCAATGTACGATTGGCTCGTTCCGCGACGCCATTCTGCTGCGGGATATGTGGCACCATTAATTGTCTTTTCATCCCCATTATCAGCCAGAAATGTTTTAAACGCGTAGCTCAAATGTTGTTGACCGTTACCGCTTCTCAAAAGTACACCCTTCTTTCCTGATTGATTTTCTGCGAATGATTTAAATTGTTTGAACTTGACCTAGATTTCGTCTCTTGTCTTCAAAAAATCAACAAACACATAGCGCGATTTATCATCGATTAATTTTACGAAAATAACGAGCTCCGCCTAAGGAGTTTTTGTTGATTGGTCCAACATGTCAGTATCTACCAATTCAGAACTTTTTGCACGATTGTACTAGCTTTTGAATTGTTTTACGCATATCTTGCATTTGCGCAAGTTTCGCACACCTAGCCATTCATGTCATTGGATTCACTTGGTTTGATTTCGTTCACCATTTTGTTACATATCATCTTTTTTAGTCTTCCAAAGTTTAAGAGTCCGTAACGATTGTGCCATATATTTGCCAGATTTGTTTTTACACTTAAGCATGTATTATCTTGCTTTTCTGCAACCAATATGACGATGCCCATATTATTCTTTATACAAGCTTCTGTCTTTGTAAATTCAACTAAAAAACCATTTCCGATGCCTTGGACACTGACATGATGTTGCATTGTAGTTCATCGACTAGTTTTATATGGCTATTTCTTCAGACCAAATCCACTGTGCCGCGCCTTTCAGCTTCAATGTAGCTATTTCCCGCCAAACTAATTAACTCCTTGTGGTCCTTTTATTCAGAGAATCAAGATCTCTCACAACACAAGTGAGCCGTGGCGCTACTGTCGATACACCACACACTCTTCGGAAAGAGATTTTTTGTCGGCATGCAAATCACGGAATACGATTTCTCTTTATCTTTCTCGGTTTCGTGATTCTCTTTCAGTTTGTTCTCGCTATTGTTCTTTGCTTTACATTTTGACGCCTTGTGTCCGCGACTACCATAGGACCAGCACATAACGGCACTTGATCCGTTCGTTTTCATTTGTCCGTTTTTCGTTCTGTGTCTTTTCTTTGGACGACCACATTTTAGGACAGGACGCGAACGCTCGTTGATCAGTTTTCTCTGTTAAATCTTGATTCGACTTGCGCCTGCCGCCTTCTTCATGAAGCTTTACTTTGAAAGTTTAAAGTCGGCAGAGTATCCCCTGTTTCCATTAGGTTAGGTTAGGTTAACCCGGACGGTCCTCCTGGGGCCTCCCATAGGCCAATATGGCCCTTAATTATTCGGATGGTTATGGACCTTTACGAGGGTGCTGGTGAGGTTTTGATATCACATTGATAACATTGAGTGTTTTTGACGAAGGCTAGTAGTCCTTTGGAGTCCTCTTGGAGGCATCTTGTAGCGATGTCAGCGTCGGTGCGCCCAGGTATTTTCTCCTTGCCCGTGAGAGAGCCAGGCAGCTGCAGATGAGATTTTCCAGGGTTTCAATAGCCCCGAGCTCATCACATTTCCTGCAGCTGTTTTTGTCGGTGATGTTTAGTCTGGCTGCGTGTGATGCAGCCAGGCAGTGACCTGTCAATATTCCCACTAACAGTCTACAGTCCTTCCGTGGAAGGTGCAGCAGATAGTGACTGAGTTTTTCGCTACTTTCTTTGCAAATTCTGCAGTTGGTTGTGCTTATTCACCTGCTCTCGTTTTCTAGTCTGGCCAGCTTTTCAGGTCGCTTTGTAGCGTTCTGAGGGAGACAGGCACATTTTCTACTCTTTCAGTCGCCAGCCCGACGCCTTCTTTGCCATATCCCAAAGATCCCAACCCAATAGATCCGTCGACTTTTGATGTACTAAATACAGTTTGAAAGCGTTAAGCACAGTTGATTCAAATTTATGTGGACACGGGAACCGGGCAGACCGACAGAAAAACCTTGTGCGCTGTTTCGACTTCAAATCATAAGTGCTTGATTCTGGCAGCGTCGCCCTCTTCATGAGCGGCCGCTGCCAGCATGAGCTTCGCTCGTATAAGTGACAATATAACATTTCAGCATAACATTTCTACTCTCGAAATTCGAACATTATTTACTAAGACTAATACTATAGGCAACGTAATTGCCTTAACATCGGCCGCGTTGACAGCCTATACATAGGCTTCAATCCATTGCAATGGGCGCCGATCGAGGGATGGATCGCTTCTATAGGCCGTCCTTAGTCCTCACTACGGCCACGCGAACCTTCCCGTCCGCTCCTGGGATTGCCTCTTCCACTACTCCTATTAGCCACATTTGTGGTGGCACGTTGTCCTCGTGGATTGCCACCACTTTGCCTGGCTCCAGATTGGCGACCTCTTGGAACCACTTCCCTCGCTGTTGAAGGCTGAGAAGATAGTCTCTGGACCAGTATCTCCAAAACCTTTGCTTGATGACAGACATGAGCTGCCATATTTGAAGATACGACCGGCTGCTGTCTGGTCTGGGCAGCTCTGATTCGGGCGGCAGCGAAGCTAGCATTCTGCCGACGAGTAAATGTGCGGGAGTCAGCACCTCCCCTGTGGGCTAGGGGTGCATTTAGTAGTCGACCTCCTACTCAAACCAACGAAAATGGGATTTAGTTTTTGCAGTGATGCCTGCAACTTTGATGACTTATTTATTTTGTCGATTTCTTGCGAAAATGCGTCTCTTTGAACCACTGCAACTGCTGTTAGAAACGCTGCGCCGAGCTCGTCAGATGACGGGCAGGTACTACTCCAAGTGACTCCCTTTCTTCTATTGATGGCCGGTTCATCAATAGAAGATATAAACAATTGTGCTAACCACTTCATATATGACGACGAATTTTTTATGGGCTACCTTCTTTTTCTCCAATAACGCATTCGCTTCCGGCAACTGTAAATGAGGATTCCGAGGCCAACGTTTGGATTCGACGGGTCATTGAACCATAACAGCGAATTTAAGCCGGCCACCAATGATCCTCGAGATACTAGGCCGCAGGATTTTCTTTGGTGGGCACATGTCTCCATAGGGCTGTCGAAGTGATATCCTGTATCTCAGCAACTTGATTCGACACAAATGTAGCTAGTTTGGAGGAATGAGTTTGTAGCCAATGTAGAACTACTTCCGAATCTGACCACAATACGAGCTTTTTTATGGACAGTCTATTATGAACCGAACTTCCTCCCACAACTTTGCTAAAAGATGAGCGGCACATAGGGATTGTTTTGGTCTTTAAGGGTGCCACCCTAGATTTTGCCGTTAGTAGCTTAACGGACACCCCATTAGCATGGGAAACCCGAACGTACACACAAAGCCATTTGCTCGCGTGGACGCATCTGCAAACCCATGTATTTGAGATCGAGTATTTGCGCTGGCTCCTATAAATCGTGGAACGGTGACGTCATGCAATCTTTGCATATCTAACGCCATCGATTCCCATTTTTTATGTACGTTCGAGGGAATGGGATCGTCCCAACCAAGGCTTAATAGCCAAAATCCTTTAGGTGAACCCTTCACGAGGGTGCCGGCTGGGCAATGGGCACTGCATTATCCCGGACAAGGGTAATGCATTGTCGCTTGCTCCGTCCGAGGCAATGCAGTATCTAGCTAAGCCAATGGCCCAGCGTCTTCTCGACCTCGAGTCGGGGGAGCGAGGTTAGGGCCATGGCTAGAGGTGCCTGGCGGGTAGGCCTAAAACGGTAGGGGGTGGTCCCCCCGATAAATATCAGACGTATGGACCTTCGGGCCAATATTGGAGCGTGGCTGCTACCACCGGCGGGCACGGTGAGGAGCAATCACCTCTGCGTGTCGCCAGTGGCTACACCTCGGACGTGACGGGAGCAGGTCATGTCAGTTGTAATACTACTGCCACAGCCCCCCGCTGTAGGATGAGCCACGCAGGTGCCGTTGTCGAGGCAGACTCGGACCTGGAGAGCGTGCCATCCATCAGCAAAGCAGAAGAAGACAGCCTTCTCCGCTTGCCTGAACCGGGTACCAGCTCCCTGCGTACGGAAGGGCCGAAGCGTTCGAGGGAGGGAATGAAGGCCAAAGCCCAATACAAGGCGGCCCTCAGGATAGTAGGCAGGCTCCAAGGCAAGGCGGATATCTCCCAGGAGGAGAAATCCAAGCTAGCTTGGGCCGAGCTGAAGGTAGAGGAGGGCCGTAAGTACTACGCGCAAGAGCCACAGATGAAAGCATCGACGAGTGAGCATGCCAACAAGGTGGAAGAGTTGCTGGCTAGCAAAAGGCAGCGCTCGACCAATAGTGCCGTCACTTGGGCCCAAGAGAGCGGAACCTCCACCCAAACCGGCAAAGCAGGGGTCAAACGAGAGGATCAGTGATGTGTCCAAGAGACACCTGATCGTAGCTCTCATCTCTCATTGACAGGATGAGAATGGGAGGATGACAGCAGCGCAGTGGAAATTGGTCCACGCGCGGCTAGTAGACTCGCTTTTTACACGGATGGAAGAGAACCCAACAGCTCCCATGCCCACCTTCGATGGTGCAGGGTGGCTTAATGGGGTCAAAATCCTGAAGTGTAAGGATGACCCGACGCTGAAGTGGCTGACGCAAACGGTCTGCCAACTGGAAGCGATGTGGGAGGGGGCCAAGCTGGAGGTGGTTGACAGGAAGCTAGTCCCGTCCATACCAAAGGCGAAGGTGCTTTTACCCATCGCAATCCAAGGGGACCGTGCGCTTAAGCTCCTTCAGCGACAGAACCCTGAGATACCGACCGCTGACTGGAAGGTATTGCATGCTGGTAGCCCATTACCCAACGAGGGGGGCCAGCATGTGATCCTCCAGATCAACCAAGCAGCGGAGCATCAACTTTACCCCAAGTACGGGAAAATGGCGTGGGGTATGGGGAGCGTTTACCTGCGCCTTAAAAAGCGTCAGCCCAGCGATAAGGACGCACACACCCTGCAGGCAGGCGAAGTGGAGAAGGACCTCGGTCTGGATACCATTGTAGCCGCCCAGGGAATGGCGTTGGACGACACGCTCGAAGAAGAGGACGGTGACCTGACCTTGGTAGTCAACCCGTCGTATGCAGGGGAGCCAGCCGCTCATGAAACTGAGTGTGCTGCAGCTCAACTTGCATAAGAGCAAGACAGCATCAGCGGAGCTCCACATTGCAATGGAGCAAGGGCCCGCTGACATAGCTTTGGTCCAGGAGCCCTGGATTGCATCAGGCAATTCGGTGGCCGGACTAAAGCTCTCAAATTACAGCTCATTCTACCCAACACCGGTAAGCAGGAATAGAACTGTCGTACTAGTACGGAAAGGAATCCACGCTTACCTTATGTCTCATTACAGCACAGACGACCTGACAGTAGTTATGCTGGAAAGTGAGGAGAAGCGCCTTCTGGTAGCCTCCTGCTACATGGCACATGACAGGTCCGCACCGCCAGAAGAACTAAGGAGTCTGGTGGAAGAAGCCGACTCAAAAGACTACCAACTGATCGTTGGCAAAGATGCTAATGCCCACCATAGTGTGTGGGGAAGCCCTGATATTAACGACCGAGGTGAGTCACTCCTAGACTTAATATTAACAAATAACATAGATGTAGCAAACGTGGGAGAGGAATACATTTAGAAACCCCCGGACCACAAACTGGGAGAAGTTTAGAAAGACATTCACTTCAAAACTCGCGAGACCGGGCTCAGTGAAATCCGCGGAGGATATAGAGAAGTCCCTAGAGACCCTATCTGCGGAACTGCTAGAGGCATACCACACAGCATGCCCACCCTCTAGAACAAGAAAGAAGTCCAAACCACTCTGTGGGAATCGAGACCTCTCTCTACAAAGAAATAACCTCATGGAATTTTTCAAGCTCGCTAAACTAGCGAACGACGATAACATCAATGAGGAATACAAGACCCTATTAAGGGAATACAAGAAGGAAATACGTAAGGCACAGCGCAGCTCATGGAGGAACTACTGCTCTAACATTGAGAAAGTGCGTGAAACGGCTAGGCTGAGGAAACTGCTGTCAAAGCAACCCACTTTGTACTGTGGGTTCAAACTCAAACTAGACAACGGACAGTTGTCGGAGGGCAGCAAAGAAGCCCTGACGGCACTAATGGAAGCCCACTTCCCAGGATGCACCGAGGTCACCGATGCCGAAACGCATCAGGTCCTAGCAACTGAGGAACAAACACCCCCAACAGACCTTATTACCCCCAAGAAAATCCAATGGGCTATAGATTCCTTCACGGGCATAAAAGCACCTGGACTGGACTGAATATTCCCAGCCATGCTGCAAGTAACCAAAGAGGTTATCACCCCATGGCTTCTCGCAATATACGCAGCATGCCTAAGAACAGGCTATATCCCGATCCAATGGAGAACCTCTAGATTTGTCTTCCTCCCAAAAGCAGGAAAGTGCAGCCATGTGAGTTCCAAGGATTGCAGACCGATAAGCCTAACCTCTTTTCTACTGAAAACATTAGAAAAGCTGCTGGATCTACACATCAGAACCAAAGTAAGGGGACTGATGTCAACCAACCAGCATGCCTACACCAAGGGAAAATCGGTGGAAACAGCACTGCACTCGCTAGTAGCTACCGTCGAGAAAGCCCTCAACACTAAGAAATATGCACTTGGAGTATTCGTAGATATATTCGGAGCATTAAATAACGTCGCTACAGAAGCCATAATGGACTCCCTAGGAGCAACCAGCACCCACCCATCAATCAACCTCTGGATAAAAAACCTCTTAAGTTGTAGACGGGTACAATCAAAGTGGGGCACCGCTTCCATGGTCAGAGGGGCACACAGGGGCACACCCCAGGGTGGAGTCCTGTCACCCCTCCTGTGGAACCTGGTGGTCGACAACCTCATCAAGAGATTCGAAAGGAAAGCCCCAAAAATAACAGCTTATGCAGACGACATAAGCGTACTTATCACGGGTGTATGTCCATCGACTCTCAGCTCCATAATGGAAAGTACACTCAGGGAGATATGTGAGTGGGCGCACGAATTAGTATTAACGCGAATAAGATGGACCTCATCCTCTTCACCAAGAGGTTCAAGGTACCGTCATGGATCCTCCATGAAAATCAATAAAACAAGGCTAACCCCAAAAACACAAGTCAAATACCTCGGCACAGTATTGGATAGCAAGCTGACATGGAGACCCAGTGTAGTGGAATGGGTGAAGAAGGCCACCATTGCGCTATATGCATCAAAGAAGATGCTGAGCAGCACATGGGGCTTGTCACCTGCTCTTATGCATTGGATCTACATCTCGGTAAGCGACCAACTCTGCTGTATGGAATCTTAGTGTGGTGGAAAGCTACCGGGAAGAAGACGTACCACAAGCTTATGGAAAAGACTCAGCGACAAGCTCTGCTCTGTATCACGGGGGCACTGAGATCAACCCAAACAAAAGCACTAGAGACCATACTTGGAATTGATCCCCTGGACATCCACGCTCATCTGACGGCAGGAAAGGCTGCACAGAGCCTGATTGCGTCGGGGAACATGTTGACACAAGGAAACGGTCACAGTTCAATTGGCAGGGACATGATCAGTACAACCGACTACATGATCCCCCAAACGTGCCTTGAAGTAAAAACAAACCTCTTCATTGGACGCGAAGACTGGAAAGCGGGACGGGACCAGACTCAACACCTAAAAATATACACTGACGGCTTCAAGATGAATGATGGAGTAGGAGCAGGCCTATACTGTACGAACCCTGAAATAAGGTCGTCGTATAAGCTACCCGACCGATGCAGCATATTCCAGGCGGAAGTCTTCGCCATCAAGAAGGCAGCAGAGGTCGCTCAGCTCGCAGAGTACGGACGTTTTGGCTAAGGAAGGTGGCGGGCTGGTAAACGAAAGAGCCGAAAGCGTGCCGGTCTCCCTAATGAAACTACAAAGCGACCTGGAGAAGCAGGCCAAGATGAAGAAAGACAGCAGGTGGAAAAACACCACCACCTGCAGAATCTCGAAAATCATGTGCAAGAAACGCAATGATAATCTCAGCCACTATCTGCTGCATCTTCCACGGAAGGATTGCAGACTGTTAGTGGACATACTAACAGGCCACTGCCTGGCTGCGTCGCATACAACCAGGCTAAACATTACCAACAGCGACATCTGCAGGAAATGTAATGAACCCGGGGCTGTCGAAACCCTGGAACATCTTATCTGCCGCTGTCCGGCTCTCTTAAGGGCAAGGGGAAAATACCTGGGCGCACCGATGCTGGTATCACTGGACGATGCCTCCAAGAAGTCGGCAGGAAAACTGCTTGCCTTTGCTAAAAAAACCTCGATTCTGGGGGACGTTGAAACCTTAGAAACACCTTCGTAAGGTCCATACAAAAATCCGGACAACTAAGGGCCAATTCGGCCGTCCGGGGTAACCTAACCTAACCTTCCTCGGCGGTATACAGTCTTTCTTTAGACGCATTTGGAACATTTTCCAACTCCCAGAAACGTTTGACGAGGTTATCTAGAGGGCAAAACTCCTGCAACGTGCTCACCATAGAGCATGCTTCATTGCTTCGGGGTCCGTTGGATCTGCAGCGACCAGACACCACACACCCAAAGACTGTATTTTGCAACGTCAGCGTGTTTTGTTGTTTAAATTGGCCAACTTTCAATATCAAATATCAAAGAATCCATCAGCTCCTTGCAGCAGATCCACCCCATGGGGCTTATGGAAACCTGGATCGGCCAGTGGGAAATCTTTTGGAATTATCAGCAAGTCTGAAGGAACGGCTTTCTCAGGATGGTAAGACGAAATCGACTTTAAAATGACGAATCAGTGGCTATTTCAAATTTTTAAACGCTAGAGCAGACTGTTGTTTGCACCACTTGGTGTGCAGATATGTTAGCCTTTCCGATTCCCAATAAGTTTATATCTTTGCGAATTCGTTTTAATTGTACATTTCGAGCAAGCTCTTCGGTAATAAAGTTTACTTGCGAGCCAGATTCCTGCAGTACCCTGGCTGGCTGTCGCTGACTTGAGTCAACTTTAATGTCCACAATTGCTGTGGCCAGAACTATCTGATCAGAATAAGCTGCCATGGCATGATTTGACGACAACTGATTCGACCTTTCAGCTGCCACGGCTCCCTGAGACCCAAGCGCATCACGGGGGGTTGGCGTTGTCGCCGAGTCAACATTGTAGCGATGCAACAATGTGTGGTGGGGCTTTGAGCATACTCTGCAGTGTATCGACTTGCAGGCTGAGACATTATGCCCTCTTCGCAAGCAATTAATGCAAAGGGGAAATCCCTTGGCAAATCTGAATCGAGTCATGACAGACGCTGCTGAGAAAGACGAACAATTCGAGATGCCATGATCAGCTGATTTGCAGAACGCACAATTTGTGTCCTGGCCTCTGCTTGCTTGGGCTACAGCCAACGCTGTTTTCCCAGAATGCCTAATTTTTGTCTCTTGCGAACCTTTACGACCCCTTAACCGCCCGGAAGTGGTTTCTTCAGCCGACAAATGCTGATAGCGCTTGTTTAATGCGGCTACAAATTCGGACCGCGACGGAACCTTTTGGTAATCCAAATTTTGCTTCCATCTTGAATGAGTATTTATGTCAACTTTCGACAGAACGAGGTGTATTAGCAGGGCGTTAGCAATAACCTTATCATCCCCAACTGACAGTAACGATTCGTATATGGCAGATGCCGTGTCAATAAGTGACCGTATTGCGATTGCCGACGGCGCCTGCATCGCCTGTAACTCAAACAGTTTAGCTACTCCATCAAGGAACATGAGACACTCGTTATCATAAACCTGCTTTAGCGCCTTGAGAGCCTTGCAATAGTTTTGATCTGTCACCGGGAAAGCTTTAACAGTGCCTAATGCTTCGTTCTCTAAACAATTCAAGAGATGGTTGAACTTTTTGACGTTACTTAAAGACATGTCACTATCAATAATGCTTGAAAACAAACCAATGAAATTTTTGAATTCAGAATAATTTGCACCAAATTTGGGCAATTTCATCTTGGGCAGGTTCCTTGTATGTGACATGGTGTTATTTATAACTGATTCGTTCAAAAAATTAGGCGGATGTGTCTTTTGATAGCCATTAATAACGCTTTAGTTGACACGAACAATTCTTCAAGCTTGGAGCGCGATGCTAAGTCTGGATCGATATCATCGATTTGAAATTGCAAAGAGAATTCGCGATCGATATATTCATCTAAAATATTCAAGCGACATTCCAGCTTGAATTGATTGGACGAGATATTGTTGTTTTGTACTGCTTTCGCAGTTCTGTCAATATCCTTGTTGGAGTAGATTAAGAAACATTAAGAGAGGATCGGACGCCAAAAGAGTCGCTCCATCTTCGGGTGACCCGCAAGCCGATCTGCACGATCGCCGACGGCGAATTGGGTTGCGTGCGGCCGACGGTGGGTCGCGCAAAGAGTGGAATGGGACGGCACTTCACTTGTCGATGTACGCCCAAAGTCACTTCAGTCGTTTGTTTAATAAACCATTAAATTACAGAAAACCCGCGTCTTTCATTAGTTGTGTAAATTGTTTGAAATCTAAAAATTAGTAGATTTTTCATTGGCGCCCGAGCAGGGACATCGGTTTTTTGTGTTCAAACTTGTTTCGCTCAGTAGTGGCTTAGGCTTCGCGTGTGGAAAAATTAAAAAGAAGTTGCCGATCCGGACATTGCCACAGACGTGCCCTTTTGGACCCTCGCCATTTTGGACGCTGCCGAATTCGACGTGCTGATGGACGCCAAAACAGGACGATTACTTTCTATAGATTCGCTAGAAAGTCTACAGGTATTCTGTGCCAAAAATTGAGCATCACCGGTTGAGTTTCGTTGTGTCGCTGTAAATTGCTCGCTCGTCCGACCAAAACGATCAACTAAAGTGATCCGCATTTGTGCGTGTGTATGTGCTAACACAGTCATATACAGAGAACACAGCTCAATTTCTGGCACCTTCCTTATTTTATACCTTATTTGGCCAAATCAATGTACATAAAGTGAAAGTGTCGCAGTTATACGTGTGTACAAAATACATAAGTTCGGTAGAATTGTTCGAACATACCTACGCCATACATACATACATACGTATACTCATGCTGACCACCACTTAATGTGCATAACCAAAACGACAACATATGTACATATTTAACATTTAAAACTTTATATAAACATATAAACCATATATAATATATGTACACATAAACGGTGGTCTATTTATTGCATTCTAATAATATTGGTCGTGTGTTTGTGCAATCGCAAAACGTCGCAGTGTCTTTCGGTTGTCCGCTTTCGACTTAACCGCTACGTACAATACGCGTACATATATACATACGTATATACGTACAGACATCGGCTTGCAATTGCACATACACGCAACGCTTGGTAAAAGTTCTTGGGCACCAGCGGCTGATATTTCGTGCGGTCGTTAACCTTGCTCGCTCTGTGCTTGCATCGGTTAATATTAGTTTGTGTGTGCGTGCGCTCGCGCCAAATTTACCGCTTGCTCTCTTCTCCCCCGTTTTTGGCATACCATACAGGTCAGGCTTGGGTCGAGCGCCTGTATTCCTTTCGTCTTGTGCTTTCGCTCGCGCCAAATTCTCTCACCTACTCTTTGATCCCCCGCACCCCGCATTCTACCTCTGTTGCCATCAAAGTGGCAGCAGCGAGCATAGGGCTTGCTTACTTTCGGTCGCTTGGACCACATTCGTTTGTTTGTTCACTTATTGCGCCAGGGCGTGTGTGTGTTTGGGTAAGCAAGCTTGGGGTTTTTTGGTACATAGCTGCAGTGCATGTGCGAGGGTAGCTTGAAAAGTTTGGCGAACTTTGGGTACGGTATTGAAGGTAGTACGCCGTTCTCATTTCTATTATGTCTGAGTCCGATAGGCCAACTGTAGAACGGCCAACAGCTGAACGGCCAACAGTCCCTAAAACCAATACGAAGTTGGCATTGTGTCAGCAAAGGTTTGACAAAGTCAGTGCTGACATTGCGCGCGTGCAAACAGCCTTTAGATTGAAGCAAATTTCGTCGGACAAAACCGAATTAGCTTGTCGCCTAGAGCTTTTAGAGGGTTATATCGATAAGGCTATGAACCTACAGGCAGAGCTGGACATTTTGAGTCCAACCAATGAAAGTAGAGGACCTTTGGAGGATCTTTGTGTCGTCACTAAAGCATTGTTTATGAATGCAATCAAACCAAGATCCGACACACATATGCAGCATGACTGCTCAGTAAATCCACGTTTCGACACACACATGCAGCATGACTGCTCACTGAATTCGAGCCAGCGATCGCAGCTGCCGAAAATGCGTTTGCCGAAGTTTAGTGGCAAACATTCGGAATATAAAAACTTCATGTGCCTGTTCCAAAGCCTCATTGACGACGATGCTTCTTTGACGAACGTAGAAAAGTTTAATCATCTCGTATCGTGTTTGTCAGATGAAGCATTAGGTGTAGTAAAACCATTTCAAATGACAGACTGTAATTATCCTAAGGCCCTTGCCAGTCTGAAGTCAGTGTACGACAATAAATGTCTGATATTCTTCGATACTGTTGCTCAACTATTCGATTTGCCAACCATGACCAAGCCATCTGCATCGAGTTTAAGATCGATGATAGACACGGTGTCTGCGATATATTCATCGCTGTCGTCTGTAGGTGACGACAAAGATATTGCGAATGCAATTATCATTCACATGGTCATGCCAAAGGTCGACCACGTGACCAAATCTCGTTTTGAGGAGCAGCTTGACTACGATAAGCTGCCTTCTTGGGAAGACTGTGCCAAACAGCTGAATAGAAGGTATCAGTACCTGGCAGCAGAAGAGTCAACTCGTGACAAGTCAAGGGTGCGTAACGAGGTGAGGAAGCCTCAACGGAAATCGTCCTTTGCCTGTGCTAATGCAGGTCAAAAGTCGTCGTCTGCATGCACCTATTTCAGGTCTGCAGACCACAGTATATATTCTTGTCCGTCGTTTAGTGCCATTTCCGTCATGCAACGTTTTGAGTATGCTAAAACTCAAAAACTGTGTCTCAATTGTTTGACCACGGGACATACAGTATCGAGTTGCAAGGCGGCGAAGTGTCGAGTGTGCTCAAAGCCTCACCATTCGCTTCTTCATCGGTACACTGCATCAGTGCAAGGTGAAGCAGCGGCACTTCAAGCCTCAACGTCGGAGGCATACGTAGGTCACGTGCTCAATGCGGATCAAGTCGTTCTGGCTACTGCGATCGTAAATATCAAAGATAGATTCGGACAGTTGCATCCAGCAAGAGCTTTGCTCGATAGTGGCTCTCAAATAAATTTGATGTCTGAGAGCCTAGCACAGAGGCTTCGGCTTAAACGTGAGCCAGCTTCCCTTGCTATCGCTATGGTGGGTGGTGCAACCACCGATAGCAAAACTAAGGTTTGTGCATCGATACATTCTCGTTTGAATTCCCACACATTTTCCGCTGAGTGTTGGGTACTAAAGTCAATTTCCACATCTCAGCCGGGGCAATCACTTTCCACATCGAGCTGGAAAATCCCAAAAAATATTCAATTCGGCAGATCCCGAATTCCATAGGCCGGCTAAGGTGGATGTTCTCTTGGGAGCTGAAATGTTTTATGGGCTATTGTGCGTTGGGCAAATTAAATTACATTCCGAGCTGCCCATTATGCAAAAAAAATTGCTCGGTTGGATTGTTGCAGGCAAATGTACTGGACAGGCGCCTCGGCAACAGTGTAATGAGAGTTCGGTAGCTCAAGTGTATAGTTGTTCTCTCGACTCATTAGTAAACCGTTTTTGGGAATTGGATCAATGTCCAATTGAGTCGAAGGCTATCCGCCAAACGGCTGAACAACAGGCCTGTGAGTTGTACTTCGCAAAAACGGTACAACGATTGTCTTCCGGTCGCTTTCAAGTCAAACTTCCATTTAAGACCGACCCTAAAGTTCTTGGCCTGTCCTTTCAAACTGCTGAAAGGCGTTTTTTGCAACTTGAGCGCAAACTGTCAAAGGATGACACTCTCAAAACTATGTACCATGACATCATGAAAGAGTATTTGGATTTGGGACATATGTCCATTCTGAAGTCTGCTCCTCTAGAACAGCATTATTATATTCCTCATCAATGCGTTCTCAGACCTGAGAGTACCTCAACCAAACTTCGTGTTGTGTTCGATGCTTCCAGCAAAACATCAACAGCAGTTTCACTGAACGAAACACTAATGGTGGGGCCAACTATTCAGAGGGAGTTGTATTCAACATTGGTAAACTTTCGGTTGAACAAATACGCCGTAACTGCTGACATTTCGAAAATGTACAGGCAGATAAATGTTTCTGAGGAAGACAGAGACTTCCAACTTGTCTTGTGGAGAGAAAACCCTTCACAAAACATACAGGCATACAGGTTGAATACTGTTACATACGGTACGGCGTCAGCACCCTTTTTGGCTGTACGTTGTTTGTTCGAATTGGCAAATAGTTTCGCACAATCACATCCCATTGGTGCGGAAGTGATTCGCAATTGTTTTTATGTCGACGATATGCTGGCAGGTGCAGGCAGTTTAAAAGAACTGGACACAATTTGCAGCCAGGTTCGGGATATTTTGAATTCAGGAGGATTTCCATTGGCCAAGTGGGCTTCCAATTGCCCGACTCAATCTGGAAAGAATGAGGAAATCAGTATTAAGATTGATGAGCAAAGCTCAGTCAAAACGCTTGGAATGCGCTGGGCACCTCAAGATGATGTATTTAAGTACCATCTGGACGTGGATAGTTTTGACTCCCTGAAACCAACAAAACGCAATATATTGTCGATAGCCTCTCGTTTGTTTGACCCTCTTGGTTTGTTGTGTCCAATTGTCACTAAGGCAAAGATGCTGTTGCAGGACTTATGGAGGCTAAAGGTAGATTGGGATGAGGCTATTCCTATGAGTCTACACACTGCGTGGAATAAGTTCACCACTACCTTGCGGGATTTGCACAAAATTTCAATCCCTCGCTACGTATGTTTGACGGTGTACAAAGGGGTTCAAATTCACGGCTTTGCTGACGCATCCAGTCACGCCTACGGTTGCTGTATATACGTACGAACGTGCAACGACGAAGACGTTCGCGTGTCATTGCTCACGGCAAAGTCGAGGGTAGCTCCGCTGAGCGTAAAAACAATACCCCGGTTAGAGCTTTGTGCAGCACTATTACTGGCCAAACTCTGGCAACAAGCTCGACCAAACTCGACCACAATGATCAAATTCACGATAGAAAGCGTAAATTTCTGGTCAGATTCGCAGGTCACGCTATATTGGTTGCAGCGTGATTCGGGTACGTTGGGTACATTCGTCGCGAATCGGGTCGCAGAATGCCAAGAATTGTCAACTGGAGTCGTATGGCGTCACGTTCCAACGGATGCTAATCCAGCAGACTTGGTTTCAAGGAGAACAGATGTTGACGACATTGTGAGCTCCTTGTGGTTCAATGGGCCAAGCTTTTTAATGGCAGAAAAAGATCGATGGCCTCAACTTCATCAGTTCGAGATAGCGTCAGAAGTGAAAACTTCTGAAGATAAGAAAAGTGCAGTGGTATGTGCGCTTGGGGTAGCTGATGCTGAATCTAATTGCATTGTGCAATTAATCAACCGGCAATCGAGGTTTTCTAAGTTGGTCCGCATAATGGCCTACGTGCTTCGATTCTGTTTCAAGCAGCTTAGAGGTGATTCGCATCTTGTATCTGCGGCAGAAAGGAACATTGCGTTTTTAAAGCTGATCGCAGTCGTACAAAGCACAACATACAGCGCTAAGTATAGGTTGTTGGAAAAATCGGCAGCATTAGCTCCGATGCTGCAGTCGTTGAATCCATTTATCCACGAGTTTGATGAAAATGGCATCAAATTTAAGTTAATTCGAGTAGGAGAGCGCTTGCTACACGGCCCTATCGCATACGACGCCAAATTCCCTCTGTTGCTACCAAAGGGATCTGAATTGGTCAGCCTTTTGGTCAGGCATTTGCACCTTAGGCACTACCATGCTGGTGCAAAGGTTCTTGTGGGATTGCTGAGGCAGCAAGTTTGGGTGATCAATGCCCGAAGCGTGTGTACAGCGCATGTTAGAAGATGCGTACACTGTTTTCGCTACAAGCCAAAGTTGTTGGGGCAAATAATGGGAAATTTGCCAGCTGACCGCCTTCGTGAGGGTCGGCCGTTCAGAGTATCTGGCGTAGATTTCTGTGGGCCATTCTACGTAAGGTATAGAATCAGAGGTAGACCACCCGTTAAAATGTACGTTGCCGTTTTTGTTCGTTTCGCCTCAAAGGCAGTCCATCTAGAACTTGTCTCAGACCTTTCAACTGACGCGTTTCTAAATGTATTTAAAAGGTTCGTTGAGAGACGGGGACTGCCGGAGAAGATGGTCAGCAACAACACGACGAATTTCGTGGGAGCGAGCAACGTGCTGAAGGAGCTCCAAGCGGCATTCACCCGGAGCAAGGAGAGCCTGCAGGACTACGCAGCGGAGAGAGCCGTGACCTGGTGCTTCATCCCTCCGAGAGCACCGCACTTCGGCGGGCTGTGGGAAGCAGCAGTCAAGGCGGCCAAACACAGGCTGGTGCGAGGGGCAGGCGACGCCAACCTCACGCCGGACGAGTTGAGCACGCACCTCGTGGAGGTAGAAGCGTTGCTCAATTCCAGGCCCCTCGTGGCGGACACCAGCGATCCGAACGACGGGGAGGCCATCACACCAGGGCACTTGCTCATCGGCCAACCTCTGCTGGGCCTGCCGCACGGATCCACGCCCGGAGAGCCCAACAACAAGCCCGCACCCGGATACTTGAAGCGGTGGCGACTGTTGTTGGAGCTCAAACTGCGCTTTTGGCGCAAGTGGTCCAGCGACGACCTCCTCAGCCTGCAGCAGCGAGCCCAGTGGAGCAGAGGCGAGGCCAATCTGGCCGAAGGGACGGTCGTGCTGGTGCACGACGACAACACCCCCCGCAACGATGGACATCAGGGCGCGTGACAGGCGTCATAACTGGAGAGGACGGCAAGGTGCGGGTGGCCGAAGTCAGAACGCCGGCCGGCGTCATTAAACGGCCAATCCATAAGCTGGCACCACTGCCAACGTGCTGAAGACCAGAGCTCTTCAGCGGGGCCGGAATGTTGGAGTAGATTAAGAAACATTAAGAGAGGATCGGACGCCAAAAGAGTCGCTCCATCTTCGGGTGACCCGCAAGCCGATCTGCACTATCGCCGACGGCGAATTGGGTTGCGTGCGGCCGACGGTGGGTCGCGCAAAGAGTGGAATGGGACGGCACTTCACTTGTCGATGTACGCCCAAAGTCACTTCAGTCGTTTGTTTAATAAACCATTAAATTACAGAAAACCCGCGTCTTTCATTAGTTGTGTAAATTGTTTGAAATCTAAAAATTAGTAGATTTTTGAATCCTGTTTGACTGCGTTTAACTTCCTCAGAAGAACACCTGAATCGTCTTCTTCTACAATAGAAGTATTGCTACCGGAACCACCACGACGTTTTCCAGTCATTGTGAAGCTACTTTATAATTGTTTTTATTAAACACTAGATTCCACTCAAGAATCACTCAACCTTTATTAGGCTCTGTTAAACGATTAGAACAGCTGATGCGATGGGACAAGCTGCTGGATTGAGTGAGATGAGCGAATGTAAAAAATCACTCAAGTCTATGTTCGCTCCAAATATGAGAACGGACGCTGTGATGGGAACAGTTCTGGTTGAGTGAGAGGAGCTAATGCGAATGTGCACTCCAAACATGAGGACAGATAATGTGAAGGGAACAGTTTCTAAACTGAGTGAGAAAGGCTCCACGAACAAGATTTACCGATCTCAAATTGGAGACTTAGCTCTCTGGCTGCTATGCTGTGTTTTATTGCCGAGAGATAGAGAGAGCGAAACGAAATTGTCGCAGCAAGCTTAAAACTTAGGGGCTCGGCTCTGCTGGCTATGCTCTGCTATGCGATGCAATACGTTGCTGTGATCGGCTATACTGGCCGTTACGAGAGCGAGAGAACGAGAGAGGACAGAACTATGCATAAAAAGAAAGTGCTGGCATAAACCGTTCGTGCAAAGCAGAAACGAAAATCTGTGACGACGACGGGCGAGGGGGCGGAATGATGCGCAGCGGTCAGAGTTTGCGCGCGAAACTATTGCCGTTTCTTCTTTGCTTGTCGGCTCCTCTTTGAGGTGTCGTTGACCACAAGTACAGTGATCACTCAAGTTAAACAATATATGTAAATTAAATATATCTATGAAGGTATACATACATATAACTGGCCTTTCACTTTGTTACATACTTTATTACTTTAATTTAATTTGGCATTTGTTGAGGGTAATTCGAACAACGATGCATGTCCATACCAACCAGGAATACCAAAGATCAGCACCAAGAGTTAGCGATGCGACGGTCCAGCGGTCCAGTAACAAGAGCAGGAACAGCAACAACAACGAGCGAGGGATCATATCTAATGGAGATATCCAACAAAGCGCCAAGTTTGATGAAATCCAACTTCTATCCAGTAAGAGACCCAAATGTCCACCCGAGGGCGCCAAATGTTTGGTACAAGTCCAAATGCAGCACTAAGGACAGTTTGTGCCGTTAAGCACAGTTGATTGAAATTTATGTGGACACGGGAACCGGGCAGACCGACAGAAAAACCTTGTGCGCTGTTTCGACTTCGCCCTCTTCATGAGCGGCCGCTGCCAGCATGAGCTTCGTTCGTATAAGTGACAATATAACATTTCAGCATAACATTTCTATTCTCGAAATTCGAACATTATTAGGTTAGGTTATCCCGGACGGCCCTCAACGGGGCCTCTCATAGGCCAAAAAGGCCCTTAGTAATCCGGATCCTTGTATGGACCTTACGAGGGTGCTTCTGAGGTTCCGAAGTCCCCTAGAATCGAGGTGTTTTTAGCAAAGGCAAGCAGTTTCCCTGGTGACCTCTTGGAGGCATCCTCCAGTGATGCCAGTATCGGTGCGCCCAGGTACATTCTCCTTGCCCTTAAGAGAGCCGGACACCGGCAGATGAGATGCTCCAGGGTTTCGACAGCCCCGGGCTCATTGCATTTCCTGCCGATGTCACTGTTAGTGATGTTCAGCCTGGTTGCATGCGACGCAGCCAGGCAGTGGCCTGTTAGAATGCCCACTAACAGTCTGCAATCCTTCCGTGGAAGATGCAGCAGATAGTGGCTGAGATTATCATTGCGTTTCTTGCACATGATTTTCGAGATTCTGCAGGTGGTGCAGATTCCACCTGCTATCTGTCCTCATTTTGGCCTGCTTCTCCAGGTCGCTTTGTAGAGTCCGTAGGGAGACCGGCACGCTTTCTGTCATATCGTTTGCCAGCCCGACGCCTTCCTTAGCCAGAACGTCCGCCTCTTCGTTTCCTTCGATGTCCTGGTGACTGTGAACCCAACAGATCTGCACTGACTTAGTCGTGCTTACTGATTCTAGTGCCTCCCTGCTTGCCAGGACACTTCTAGAACTGACCGCGGACGACTGCATGGATTTTATTGCTGCTTGGCTGTCAACGAATATGTTAACCGTATTGTGTGGTCGCTCTGTGAGCTGAGCGACCTCTGCTGCCTTCTTGATGGCGAAGACTTCCGCCTGGAATATGCTGCATCGGTCGGGTAGCTTGTACGACGCCCTTATTTCAGGGTTTGTACAGTATAGGCCTGCTCCTACTCCTTCATTCATCTTGGAGCCGTCGGTGTATATGTTGAGGTGTTGAGTCTGGTCCCGTCCCGCTTTCCAGTCTTCGGGTCCCATGATGAGGTTTGTTTTCACTTCAAGGCACGTTTGGGGGATCATGTAGTCGGTTGAACTGATCATGTCCATTCCAATCGAACTATGCCCGAATCTTTGAGGAGACATGTTCCCCGACGCAATCAAGCGCTGAGCCGCCTTGCTTGCAGTCAGCCTAGCGTAGATATCGAGGGGGTTGATTCCGAGTATTGTTTCGAGTGCTTTGGTTGGCGTTGACCTCACCGCTCCCGTTATACAGAGCAAAGCCTGCCGCTGGGTTCGTTCCATTAGCTTGTGGTACGGCAGAGGTGACAGGACTCCACCCTGGGGTGTGCCCCTGTGTGCACCTCTGACCATGGAGGCGGTGCCCCACTCTGATTGCACCCGTCTACAACCTAGAAGGTTCTTTATCCAGAGGTTGATTGACGGGTGGGTGCTGGTAGCTTCTAGGCAGTCCATTATTGCTTCTGTAGCGACGTTATTGAATGCTCCGGATATGTCTACGAATACTCCAAGTGCATATTTCTTAGTGTTGAGGGCTTTCTCGACGGTAGCTACTGGCGAGTGCAGTGCTGTTTCCACCGATTTTCCCTTGGTGTTGGCATGTTGGTTGGTTGACATTAGTCCGCTTACTTTGGTTCTAATATGTAGATCCAGCAGCTTTTCTAATGTTTTCAGTAGGAAAGAGGTTAGGCTTATCGGTCTGTAATCCTTGGAACTCACATGGCTGAACTTTCCTGCTTTTGGGATGAAGACAACTCTAGAGGTTCTCCACTGGATGGGGATATAGCCTGTTCTTAGGCATGCTGCGTATATCACGAGAAGCCATGGGGTGATCACCTCTTTGGTCACTTGCAGCATGGCTGGGAATATTCCGTCCAGTCCAGGTGCCTTTATGCCCGTGAAGGAATCGATAGCCCATTGGAATTTCTTTGGGGTTATCAGATCTGCTGGGGGTGTTTGTTCCTCAGTTGCTAGGTCCTGATGCGTTTCGGCATCGGTGACCTCGGTGCATCCTGGGAAGTGGGCCTCCATTAGTGCCGTTAGGGCTTCTTTGCTGCCCTCCGACCACTGTCCGTTGTCTAGTTTGAGTTGGCCTTGTACTGTGGCTTGCTTTGACAGCAGTTTCCTCAGCCTAGCCGTTTCAGACACTTTCTCAATGCTGGAGCAGAGTTTCTCCATGAGCTACGCCGTGCATTACGTATCTCCTTCTTGTATTCCCTTAATAGGGTCTTGTATTCCTCATTGATGTTATCGTCGTTCGCTAGTTTAGCGAGCTTGAAAAATTCCATGAGGTTGTTTCTTTGCAGAGAGAGGTCTCGATTCCACCAGAGTGGTTTGGACTTCTTCCTTGTTCTAGATGGTAGGCATGCTGTGTGGCATGCCTCTAGCAGTTCCGTAGATAGGGTCTCTAAGGACTTCTCTATATCCTCCGTGGATTTCACTGAGCCCGGGCTCGCGAGTTTCGAGGTGACTGTCTTTTTAAACTTCTCCCAGTTTGTGTTCCGGGGGTTTCTATAGACTATCACTTTCGGAGTGTATTCAAATTCGCACTTGAATTGAATGTACCTGTGGTCTAGCACGTTTGACGAGGTGGGACCCACGTAGGTGTATTCCTCCCCACGTTTGCTACATCTATGTTATTTGTTAGTATAAAGTCTAGGAGTGACTCACCTCGGTCGTTAATATCAGGGCTTCCCCACACACTATGGTGGGCATTAGCATCTTTGCCAACGATCAGTTGGTAGTCTTTTGAGTCGGCTTCTTCCACCAGACTCCTTAGTTCTTCTGGCGGTGCGGACCTGTCATGTGCCATGTAGCAGGAGGCTACCAGAAGGCGCTTCTCCTCACTTTCCAGCATAACTACTGTCAGGTCGTCTGTGCTGTAATGAGACATAAGGTAAGCGTGGATTCCTTTCCGTACTAGTACGACAGTTCTATTCCTGCTTACCGGTGTTGGGTAGAATGAGCTGTAATTTGAGAGCTTTAGTCCGGCCACCGAATTGCCTGATGCAATCCAGGGCTCCTGGACCAAAGCTATGTCAGCGGGCCCTTGCTCCATTGCAATGTGGAGCTCCGCTGATGCTGTCTTGCTCTTATGCAAGTTGAGCTGCAGCACACTCAGTTTCATGAGCGGCTGGCTCCCCTGCATACGACGGGTTGACTACCAAGGTCAGGTCACCGTCCTCTTCTTCGAGCGTGTCGTCCAACGCCATTCCCTGGGCGGCTACAATGGTATCCAGACCGAGGTCCTTCTCCACTTCGCCTGCCTGCAGGGTGTGTGCGTCCTTATCGCTGGGCTGACGCTTTTTAAGGCGCAGGTAAACGCTCCCCATACCCCACGCCATTTTCCCGTACTTGGGGTAAAGTTGATGCTCCGCTGCTTGGTTGATCTGGAGGATCACATGCTGGCCCCCTTCGTTGGGTAATGGGCTACCAGCATGCAATACCTTCCAGTCAGCGGTCGGTATCTCAGAGTTCTGTCGCTGAAGGAGCTTTAGCGCACGGTCCCCTTGGATTGCGATGGGTAAAAGCACCTTCGCCTTTGGTATGGACGGGACTAGCTTCCTGTCAACCACCTCCAGCTTGGCCCCCTCCCACATCGCTTCCAGTTGGCAGACCGTTTGCGTCAGCCACTTCAGCGTCGGGTCATCCTTACACTTCAGGATTTTGACCCCATTAAGCCACCCTGCACCATCGAAGGTGGGCATGGGAGCTGTTGGGTTCTCTTCCATCCGTGTAAAAAGCGAGTCTACTAGCCGCGCGTGGACCAATTTCCACTGCGCCGCTGTCATCCTCCCATTCTCATCCTGTCAATGAGAGATGAGAGCTACGATCAGGTGTCTCTTGGACACATCACTGATCCTCTCGTTTGACCCCTGCTTTGCCGGTTTGGGTGGAGGTTCCGCTCTCTTGGGCCCAAGTGACGGCACTATTGGTCGAGCGCTGCCTTTTGCTAGCCAGCAACTCTTCCACCTTGTTGGCATGCTCACTCGTCGATGCTTTCATCTGTGGCTCTTGCGCGTAGTACTTACGGCCCTCCTCTACCTTCAGCTCGGCCCAAGCTAGCTTGGATTTCTCCTCCTGGGAGATATCCGCCTTGCCTTGGAGCCTGCCTACTATCCTGAGGGCCGCCTTGTATTGGGCTTTGGCCTTCATTCCCTCCCTCGAACGCTTCGGCCCTTCCGTACGCAGGAAGCTGGTGCCTGGTTCAGGCGAGCGGAGAAGGCTGTCTTCTTCTGATTTGCTGATGGATAGCACGCTCTCCAGGTCCGAGTCTGCCTCGACAACGGTACCTGCGCGGCTCATCCTACAGCGGGGGGTTGTGGCAGTAGTGTTGCAACTGACGTGACCTGCTCCCGTCACGTCCGAGGTGTGGCCACTGGCGACACGCAGAGAGGATTGCTCCTCCCCGTGCCCGCCGGTGGTAGCAGCCACGCTTCCCACCGACGCTTGGGTTGACATCCCAACCCATGTATCTTCCTCTTTCCGCTCCATACTTGGCCCGAAGGTCCATAAGTGGTTAATGTTTTTCGGGGGAACCACCCCCTAGCGTTTTAGGCCCCGCTCCACCGACTCGACGTCGAGAAGACGCTGGGCCATTGCCTTAGCTAGACACTGCATTGCCTCGGACGGAGCAAGCGACAATGCATTACCCTTGTCCGGGATAATGCAGTGCCCATTGCCCAGCCGGCACCCTCGTGGAGGGTTTAGCTAGAGGATTTTCGCCAGCCGAACATTATTTACTAAGACTAATACTATAGGCGACGTAATTACCTTAACAGACTTAGTCGTGCAAAGTCAGTCCAATGCTTCCCTGCTTGTCAGGACACTTCTAGAACTGACCGCGGACGACTGCATGGATTGTATCGCCGCTTAGCTGTCTACAAATAGACTGACCACATTGTGTTATCAATCTGTGTGTTGTGCAACCTCCGCTGCTTTCCTTATGGCAAAGACTTCCGCCTGGAATATGCTGCAGTGGTCCGGTAGCTTATATGACAGCCTTATTTCGGGGTCTGTGCAGTATAAGCCATCTCCTACTCCTCCTTCCATCTTGGAGCCGTCTGTGTATATTTTGAGGTGTTGGGTCTGGTCCCGTCCTTTTTTCCATTTTTCGGGTCCCAGAAATGCGTTTGTTTTGATTTCGGGGCATTTCCTTGTCGATGATTTCCTTGTCGCTGCATGTTTCCCGACACAATCAGGCGCTGTGCAGCCTTTCCTGCCGTCAGATGAGCGTGGATGTCCAGGGGACCAATTCCAAGTATGGTCTCTAGTGCTTTTGTTGGGGTTGATCTCAGTGCTCCCGTGATACAGAGCAGAGCTTGTCGCTGAGACTTTTCCATAAGCTTGTGGTACGTCTTCTTCCCGGTAGCTTGCCACCACACTAAGACTCCATACAGCAGAGTTGGTCGCATACCGAGATGTAGATCCAATGCATAAGAGCAGGTGACAGGCCCCATGTGCTGCTGAGCATCTTCTTTGATGCATATAGCGCAATGGTGGCCTTCTTCACCCATTCCACTACACTGGGTCTCCATGTCAGCTTGCTATCCAATACTGTGCCGAGGTATTTGACTTGTGTTTTTTGGGTTAGCCTTGTTTTATTGATTTTCGTGGAGGATCCATGACGGTACCTTGTAACTCTTGGTGAAGAGGATGAGGTCCGTCTTGTCCGCGTTGATACTGAGTTCTACTTTGTCCGCCCACTCACATATCTTCCTGAGTCTTCGTTCCATTATGGAGCTGAGAGCGATGGACATACACCCATAATAAGTATGCTTATGTCATCTGCATAGGCTTTTAATTTTAGGGCTTTCTTTTCAAATCTCTTGATTAGGTCGTCGACCACCAGATTCCACAGGAAGGGCGACAGGCACTCCGCCTTGCGGTGTTCCTCTGTGTGCATCCTTGGCTATGGAGGGGTTCCCCATTCTGATTGAACCCGTCTACAACTTAGTAGGTTCTTTATCCAGTGGTTGTATCCGTGTTTCCACTGCTACCACAAAATTTTCGTATGGCTCGGGCAAACTTGACAACAACAGAATAGACAATATTTCTTCATGAACGGTTTAATCAGTTTCTTTCAGTTTTTCCACTATCGCACAAATTTATTCACATGGTTTTTGACCGATTCATTCTTGCTCATTTTTATGAACAGCAACTGCTTTAACAGGCTTATGCGACGCGTGGGACCTGATGGCATAACTTTCAATGCTTCTTTTGCAGAATCACAGATTTTCACTTCTCGAGCACACACTACTGACCACAACTCAGAGTGTATTAGAATGCTTTTTATTTGGATCACCCACTCACTATAATTCTCGCTGTCGAGCTTATCGATTCAATGGAATGTCGAACCCATTTTCGCAACCGACCGAGTCACAAGTTCAGAAAGATAAGATCAGTTTTTCCAATCACTTTCAACCGTGCGGTAGGCTGAGACTCTGGGCCCATAACCTATTCGTTGTGGCATTTATTTGTGACTGAATACATAAAAAAAGGAGGCTGTCCGTGAGAGGCAGACGGAATAAAAATCAAAAAGGAGACGAGAGAACGTCGCTTCATTGCGACTCATACATACATACACATATGTGTATATGATGGGATGGTATGTAAAGGGGAAAATAATTAAGACACAGTGCGTTCTCAGAGTATACATACATATTCAACACATTCAGACCTGTGAATTTCTGGTTTTCTTTATAGCATTGGAGTTCCAAATTAAACTTGTTTTCTAAAATCAAATTTGTAAGAAAAAAAGTAATGTTTAGTATATTTTGTACACTAAATATCTTGTGACTTAGGGTAATTTACTTTTCGTCTTTATTAAATGCTGTTAAATTCGCTTACACAATTTGTCTATACAACTTTGAGCGCACTCTTCGCCAATACTTCATACTGGTCTTGGAACTTTTCTGTAATAACTAATTTTTCTTTCTTTCTGGTCATATATGTAGCTTCCACATAACTGTTTAGCAAAAGAAGTCTGCTCGATAAACACATGAAAATTACCTGTTTGAGTTATCAATTTCAATTAGAAACAAGTTAAAATTTGTTAAATACACGATCGTATTCTGAAGGAAGTTAGAGCTCCACTGAGGCAGGAATACTATAGGTGCAGAGTTTTATATCATTTTTTATAAAAAGCTAGAAGGGAAAAGGTATAATATCTGCGGGACCAGCACCTTTGAAAGAAAAAAGGTCAACATTTGATCTTAACTGGTATTTATGTATATTTATCCTCACCAAGGCTCAGGTCCTTTTTGTTTCCTGCAATCCCATTTTGGAAGTTGGACAATCAACATATGAATGTATTTTTCAGGTAAAATGAGGTTTGATTCTTTTTGGTCTAACGGCTGCAACTTGACCGTTTATCCATTGATTCTTACAAGTGATACCTTAAACGACGCCTAATTAATGTGACTATCTAAATGTTAGCCATGGAATCATTTTTTTCGACTTTTCCTGAGTTTTCAAAGTCAATACTTCGGGGAAAAACCGCAAAAAATATGAAATTTGAATATCTTCCAGACGTTAAGCTGCAGCTACGAAGTGACTTAGTCGTATTTATAGCTGCATTTCTCAGCTGCAAAGTTCAATACAACCAGTTATAAGAAACTTAAGTTATGTGAATAATGGAAGCATTAACTCTGAAAAAATACCAACATTTTTTAAGAATTCCTTAATAAAAACTAAACTTAGAAAAAAAATCATAATTCTTTAAAAAATGTTAAATCTCCAAATCTAACAGATAAAGTCATTTTGTCGTATTGACTAGTGTTATCCTAAATCTAGCTTTCAAATGACCAAACGCATTTTCTCCAACTCGCCTAGCTTTTGATAAGTTTTAATCAAACGTACGCTGTTCCAAAAAGGCGGTTGTAAAAAATAGATATCGCTTCATTAGCCTTTTAAATCGGAATGCCGAGTCTCCGATTAGCATTTCCTTGGATTTTTTCTGAAGCACCTCCGAAGCTTCAATGCGTTTTCCAAGGCTTGACTTCCGATAGATCATGGAGTCATTGCACCTTCCTGCAGAACCGATGTTTCCATATGGGCATTTCTCTGTTGTCGAACTGGACGTTCGTACGCATTTCAAGTTGTAAAAATGTCAAAATAAAACCGATTCGCCACTTGACTAGCCCTATAGCTGGTGCTAAGGGCGATTTTGGGCTGCTGTTCATTATTGAGATATTTGCAAAAAACCATGGTATGGCAAGGGACAAATATAGAAGCGGTTTTCGCGGCGACTATGTCAAACTCAGATTTCAGCGAAAGTTTTGGCGATATATTGATGCGAATTACAGATTAATGTTTTGCATTGGTGACTCTTTAAAATGGTTATAATTTTCAGCATGTATGGCTTGTAGTTTTTTTTTTCAAATTTAACTTAAGCCTCTGTCGCACGGGACATGTCGCAAGGGACAAAAATTTCTTTGCTTTGTAGATGTTTCAAAAATTCCGTTAACCGATATTGGGAACATTTTCTGGGATTTTTTTTAGATAGTTCAATACGTAACGGAGACTTTGAGGAAAAACTTTTATCAAGAATCATCTGTCTTATAGGCGAAAATAATAATGGAAAACATGAAAAAAAATACCAAAAAAGTTAAATGTAGCTAATTTTAATAGGTTTTCAGATAAAAGTTAATGAAATTATATGACAATTAATTAAATGGGCGGATTTTTAATATCTTTTCAAAATAACATCCCGAGAAAACTATATTCAAATGCGTTCTTATTGATTTTTAATTGTTTGGCCTCGGTGGACCTCTTGCGAGAATTCCCCATATGTAAATCTGTATTTAAAGGGTCATGCCGAGATCCGAAAAAAGTGCTCAAAACAGAATCAGGGTTGATATTCGTATGAAACAGATACAAATTTTTTGAATATAAAATGGCTATAATTTGCACCATGTATGGCTTGTAGTTTTTTTTTTAATATACGATATGGCAAAGCTATAATTATAGCATAAAACGCTGAAATGTTCATGCTGGGCATAGTTTGACCTAAATAGGGGTAATCTAATAGGCCTAAAAGTACGGGTAGAACGAGAGGGAACCGTAAAGTCAATCTGACTTAAGAGAGGTAGGGAGTCCACCATCCCGATGAGGTGCTTGCGCACGAACATTGCATATTCTGCGATGGTTTAACGAAGGTCAATAAGTTTTAGCCTCGCTCGGTAAGGTGGCCGGATTCTACCAGAGTCCCAGTGTAAATTACAAAGAGTGAAAATTATAAATTGTTTCTGCACTGATTCGAGAATAGCTTGTTGATTCTTATACTGTGGGCTCCACACACAGGAACAACACTCCAATATCGGGCGCACTAACGAAATGTACAATTGTTTGGTCACATACGGGTCGTCAAACTCCTTGGACCAACGCTTGATGAATGCTAGAACACCCTTAGCTTTATTAGCTGTCGCAGCTATATGACTATTAAAACACAGTTTATAATCAAATAATACTCCAAGATCATTTGAACTCGAAATTCGATCCATTACATGATTACCAAGAAAGATTTTAACGTCATCCGCATACATTAATGTATGAGAGAATGTTATAACTTGGGGTAGGTCCTTCACAAATAAAATGAAGAGGAGCGGACCCAAATGATAACCTTGTGGCACACCAGATGTAACGTTAACGATACTCAGTCGATTGCCACCTGCCAAATACATAACGGGACTCGATATGAAGCACGCGTATTGGCAAATCCCTCTAGAGGAATCGTCACGGCAGTATACAGCGTTTACTATACCCAATCGGCCGCTTTATCAATATAAGGTTATGCCGTTTGGTCTTACCAATGCATCACAAACCCTCTGTCGCTTAATGGACATTGTAATACCTGCCAGTTTGCGTACGAGAGTGTTTGTTTACCTCGATGACCTACTTATACTATCCGAGGATTTCGATTCACACCTAATATTACTCCGAGAAGTAGCAGTGCATTTAAGAAAGGCTAATCTTACGATAAATATCGCCAAGTCGCACTTTTGCATGCGTGAGATCAAATACTTAGGGTTCATTATAGGATATGGTCAGGTTAAGACGGATCCAAGTAAGATTGAAGCCATTCAACAATTCCCGGTCCCCAAGACAGTGAAGCAATTGAGACGATTCCTTGGTCTCGCTGGCTGGTACCGTCGTTTTGTAGACAATTATGCCACTGTTAGTGGTGCCCTCACAGATTTATTAAAGAAACCAAGAGCGTATGCATGGAATTCTTTGGCTGACAAGGCATTTGAAGAACTTAAGCAGTGCTTGACGTCAGCGCCTATTTTGTCAACTCCGGATTTCTCAAAACCCTTTTTACTTTTATGTGATGCTAGTACAGTAGGAATTGGCTGTGTGTTAGCTCAAAAGAACGAGGAAGGAGAAGAGCTACCCATTGCATTCATGTCAGAGAAGTTATCCAAAGCCCAAACAAACTACTCAGTGACTGAGCTAGAATGTTTAGCGGTGATAAAAGGAATAAAGAAGTTTCGCGCATATGTAGAAGGGCAAGAATTTGAGGTTGTTACCGACCATGCCTCGTTACAATGGCTTATGCGTCAGAAAGAGTTGTCAGGTAGGTTAGCTCGATGGGCCATAAAGCTACAGGGTTTCTCTTTTGAAATAACGCATCGGAAAGGTACTCTTAACGTGGTAGCGGATGCTCTATCGCGTAGAGATGATGTTTCCGTGTCCGAGGTGGAAGAACAGGGTCCGATAATTGATCTTTCCGCCGCAGAGTTTAAATCAGCAGAATACCAAAGTCTAATAGACCATATTCGCGCTAATCAAGCTAAATTACCGGATTTGAAAATTCTCAATGATATGATCTATAAGAGAACTGAACCTGATCAAGGGAATAAGGTCGCAGATATATTATCTTGGAAATTGTGGATACCTAGGGAGCTTACCCGAGAGGTAATCATTCGCGCCCATGATCCTCCCAATGCTGCTCATAGCGGAGTGGGGAAAACGATAGAAAAGATTAAAAGATATTTATTCTGGCCGAAAATGAACAAACAAATACGAGAATATGTAACGCATTGTGAAGTGTGTCGTCACACCAAACATCCGAGCATTGTTTTGAAACCGCCGATGGGAAAACCAATGGTGTCTGATCGTCCGTTCCAAAAACTTTATATGGATCTTCTTGGTCCCTACCCCAGGTCCAAGAAAGGGAATATTGGTCTTCTAATTATCGTAGATCATTTCACAAAATTCCATTTCCTGTGCCCCCTTAAGAGGTTTACTTCAAATCGGGTGTGTGAATACCTAGAAAGTAGTTTGTTCGGCACTTTTGGAGTACCCGAGGTGATATTAACAGATAATGGATCCCAATTCGTTTCTGGCGCCTTTCAAGCGTTTCTCACCCGCTTTGGAATACAACATATTCGAACCGCGATATACTCACCACAGGCTAATGCCAGTGAGAGACTCAATAGATCTGTGCTAGCAGCTATTAGAGCTTACATAAGTCAAGATCATTCCACTTGGGACGCAAAATTACCAGAAATCAGTGCTGCTCTCAGGTCCAGCGTGCACCAAAGTACGGGGTACTCACCGTATTTCCTAACATTTGGACAGAATATGATTCTAAATGGTAAGGACTATAAGCTGCTTCGGCGTCTACAACTCTTATCAGATGATTGTCGAATTAGTTATCCGGAAACCTTACAAATTATACGAGAGTCGGCAAAGGAAAAAGTGAAAGAGTCTCATGATCAAAACGCTAGGAGATATAATCTGCGTAGTCGGAAAGTAGAATTTAAGGTTGGAGAGCCAGTACTTGCGCGCAATTTTTGTCAAAGCAGTTCCATCAAAAAGTTCAGTGCAAAGTTGGCCCCTGTTTTTATATCAGCCGTGGTGTCTCAGAGAGTAGGTTCCTCCTATTACACTAGTCGACACGACTTTTCCGCTGTCTCCAAAAATGACATTTTCTGATAGGTTTGGATGTTTAAAAATTTTGAAGAATGTTTTTTTTTTTCCATGGAGTAGTTTTTTTTTAAAGAATTTTTTAAAAATCTGGTATTTTTTGTCATAGGTAGTGCTTCTATTTTTCACATAACTCACATTTCATACAACTGGTTGTACTGAACTTTGCAGTTAAAAAAAGCTGATAAATGCAGCTATAAATCCGACTCAGACACTTTGTAGCAGAAACTTAACATCTGGCAGATATTAAGCTTTCAAATTGAAATTTCATCATTTTTTGCGGTATTTTTTTCCCGAAATTTTGACTTTGAAACTTCAGGAAAAATCGAAAAAAAATAAATGAATGCCTGGATTTTTGGTTTTAGATAAACACATTAATTACGCGTCGTTTAAGGTATCGCTTATAAAAATATAAAATCAAACGGCTAAGTCATAAGCGTTTAAATTTTGTCGAGTAGTGTTATCAGTCAAAGGATGAGCAGGGGAAAATCTTAGGAATATTCCATCTCAAGGATATAAAAGTCTAGCCCTAAAAAACTGCCTCTCTTCTGTTCAGGCCTCGCCAGTGAAAACTGCCGTTTCCTCAACTGTGGTGTAGTGGGCAGTAGTGGTTCTAAAACCTACAACGAACTTTCCAAGAGTTATTGTCTGCTCTCTTCTGATTAGAAGCCCTAGGAAAGAGTAATTTTTAAGCTCCGATCAAAGAGTATAAGTTTAAAGAGAGTTCGCGTAAAGCTATTAATATCAAGCATGTAAAAGCTTTACTCAGTGGCATACTATTCCGTTAGATGTGGAACCTGAGCGTAAGCTTTCCCATTATCATACGATAATGCAGTTAGTAATAGAACTTATGCTTAAGCTTTGACTAGAGTCACGCGATTATCCCGTTGCTTGTGGAAGGTAAAGTTCCGCCCATCTCGTTCCCTCTCGTTCGAATCGTTCTTTTAGACCTATCAGATTACCCTTATTTAGGTCAAACTATGCCCAGCATGAACCTTTCAGGGTTTTATGCTATAATTATAATACCCTTTACCATATCATATCCCCTGAACTAACCCTTAAACATATAGCATTTAGCATTTACAACCACCTGAACTCTGCTAACCTGTAATTTTAATTTTTTTAATTTTATCATACTTTATCTTTAGTTCTCTCCTTAATTTATATGGCATTATTAGCAGATAATTGTTAATAAATAAATAAATAAATAAATAAGTAACTGGCACTGTCGCTAAAGGAGAGCCTGCATCCATTTAATATGGGGGGGCTTAGAGACGGAATCTTGTATTTACTTGTGAATAGCACAAGTTCTGTCTTTCAGGTATTAACTCCAAGACCTCGCGATTCTGTCCACCTTGACAGTCTCGCGAGCTTTGCGGTCATTAAGTCGCAGAGTGTTTGAGGGTATTTGCCCGAGAAGATAATTGCTACGTCGTCCGCGTATGCCACGACTTTGCAGCCCCCCTTCCAGGTCACATAGAATCTTGTTGACTGCTATGTTCCATAGAAGGGGGGATAGGACACCACCTTGCGGTGTGCCTCTACTGACATACCTCGACTGAGTGGATGATCCCATCGATGATGTCACCGTCCTGCATGTGAGCAATTGATCAATGAGCATCACCAAGTGACGATCCACCCCGAGGTCAGTCAGCGCTTCCGTAATGGCACCCGGTACGACGTTGTTGAAAGCTCCCTCGATATTTAGAAAAGTGATTAGAGAGTATTATTTGAGGTATAGTGATTTCTCTATCCCCGAAATTACTTCGTGAAGTGCCGTTTCCGTGGATTTTCCTTTCCGGTAGGCATGCTGTGCTCCTGACAACAATTGAGAACTTATAGTTGTTCTCAATTGTAGCCCGACGAGTCTCTCAAAGGTTTTGAGAAGGAAGGATGATAGACTGATTGGTTTAAAGTCCTTTGGTGTCGAGTGCGAGGTTTACCTGCTTTAGAGATGAAGACTATTTTTGCCTTAAGCCAAGCGTGTGGTATTCTCCCCACTACCAGTATCTTCTTAAAGATACATTGCAGCCAGTTGATGGCCGTGTCAGAACATTTCAGAACATACATGGGAGATCAAACCATCCGGTTATTTTATAGTTTATAGTATGTAATTATAATTTGTTTATTGTCTTGAGTTAGACAGATTACAAACAAAAATTGTAAAAAAAATGTCCCCTATTAGTGGATTTGCATTTAAGATGAAGCTGAAAAGTGACTCAACCCTAACATTTGTGTCCGAGCTCCCCCATTGGGTGTGGTGGGCGTTGGCGTCGCAGCCTACTATTGGGCCTATATCCGACCTTTCGCTATCGCTAGTAAGCTTACGAACTAGGTCATCTGGAGGATCGCTTTAATCATGAGCCATATAGGACTACATCAGCCTTATGTGTGTTCCTTTGAGCTCTTGGCTTACCGCCGTGTTGTCGCCATTGCTAAAGTTGTGGAGCAGAAAGATATTTAAATGCTTTCTTGCAAGAATGCAGGTTCGGATTTTACCTTCTGTTTGAGGTATAACAGACCTTGTCTCCTACTACCCAAGGCTCTTGGATCAGGACTACATCTGCTGCGCTCACGTCCAAGCGGGGTATTAGGGCAGCGGATGCTGCTTTACAGTGGTGGAGATTGATCTGTAAGAGACACCGTCAGAGTTCTCCACCACTGTGTTGTCGGAGTCGTCTTCGATGGTGTCGTCGCGACACATCGCCTCAAACTGCCGCATTAACGTTTTTTCGGAGCCGTCATGAGCTGGCTTCAATTCGTCGTCAGGTGCTTCGATGCATTTGACTTGTGTACTTTATTGCTAACCGCACTAAAGCCGAAGTTCAGCACTCCTTTGTAGCCTCTATAGAGGCTAACGGCTCTTTGTTGAGAACGAGCACCGCCTGGTTCATCGGACCTTGTGTCGCCTCAACTTTGACTTCCCTGCAATCGGAGGGTTGCATCGCTGCAGCATTTTCAGGATGCGATCCGGCTCCTTCATAGAGGCGGGCACCCAGACTCTCGCCCTTGGTCTACTGGGCACCTCGCTCCAGTCAACTGCGACGAGCTTTACCCCTGGTTAGACCTCCCCGACTTGAGCTACCGCTGCTTTATAAAGCTGGACAGAGCGTCTTCGCAGGGCTATAATTTTTATACAGCCCTGATACCACCCCCATTTCTTTGCAGTCTGGAGGGGGGCCGGGCTGTTTCTCCAGCAGCTCGAAGCAGCTGTCGGCCAGTTCCACTTCCACCCACTTCCACTGGTTCCAATCCAAGACGCCGATTAGCGTCCTTACTCTGGCAATTTGCGCGAATGAGATATTCGGCAATACTCTGCAGCGCTTTGGAGCCGGTCCAGGAGTCTCCTGTGAGCGCTGCCTTTTTGGTTGCGGGGCTGTCGTCTTCGGCGGGGCAACCTTCTTCGGTGCCGCTTTGCCGAAGTGGGAAGCACCTTTGTTGCACACTCGACCTTTTTCAGCCACTGGTCGGTCGGACTGAACTTCTGGCTTACGTTTTGCCGACGGAGTATGTTGCCAGCACTCCTTCTCTCGGCATACGTGTAAGCTTTAGCATGGGCGCTAGTCGATGGCAACTCACCTCCCGCCGCCTTACCAGCGGGCAGAGTAGCCGCAGGATTGCATAGCCACTCTGCGAAGGTATCAGCTTTGGGAGGCGATTTGCCACCCACCCCAAGACTAGGAAGGGAAACCTTCAGGTTCGCCCTAGCGTCTTCCACCGCGCAGGTTTTACCTGATGTGTAGCGGGTCAGGCCAGGGCCGCTGGGCCGCGTCCTTTCTCTGTGCGGGGTTGCTCCCTGTTAGCAATTGGGAAGACTCGTTTTTGTTTTGTTTCGTATTGTTCTCCATATTTAATCCCACGATTTGCAAAGAAGGAGCGGTCCGTCCGGGCAGAGATTCACGTTACCCGGACAAGGCATCATTACAACAGGAGGCTGCAAAGACCCTGAGTTCTCCGTTAACGACTAGGATAATTTTAATACCGGGCCACAAGCCAGGCTGACTCTCGGCACGGGTCGAATAACACGCTTAGTCCGGACCGGTTGGGATGTGGGTACGTGGTATGTAGGGAGAGGGTTGTGTGAGCTACTTATACGAGGCGGCACCACAAGCGCATCGTTAGTGTTGCTACATCGCGAACACCCGCTGGCTGTCCGGGACAGCTTATTTTTGGTACTCTCATTAGGGATGCCCGCTTATTCGCAGTTGACCTACCTACACAGGTAGGTCGTTGGCTACCCGCAACCTGCGACCCTTCCGGTGGCCTCAGCAAGGCCCCCTCTGAGTAATCTCAACAGCTCATCGGACCAGATGAGAGGAGTAAAATGACCACAATAAGCTCCGGAGCAGATGTATTAAGTGCAGCGTTTACAATATTATAGAACGACTTGACTGTAACGTCAATATTCGGTACAGAAAGAACAGTGACCAATCGACATTCGAGAGGTGTAGGTTTAGATTAGCGAAATCGTTTTTTTTTTTTTGTACGACGTTGATATGCACTGACTGCATCATCAAGTGGCTTAAGCGACATCAGCCGATGGCTGTTACGCGCGGTTCCCAGGCGAAAAATCAGCACTCCTCCCGCCCAACCGACCGAGGGGCACTGCCGCATAACGCGCGACTCGTTAACCGAACCCATCGCGGACATGCAGGAAAGATAGGTGTTAGACTATGCTTCGAGGAAAAAGAGAACTAATCTAACTAAAAAACTAAGCAATGTTCAATTACGAGAAAGATATGAGAGTATCAGTAATTTAAGACTAGGAAAGGAGTTAGTAGTAGATATAATATGGTAGAGGGAATTATAATCCGAGCACAGGACCCTTAACGCTTCATGCAAGGAATAATTCGATCTACAAAGCGGAAGAAACAACAATGTATAGTTTCTAGTGTTTCAAATAGGAATCGTGAAGTTTATGTGGCTCAACAGGTCAGGGCTATCTACGTCACCCTTGATCAAGTTGTGCACAAAAATCACACCAAGCATTTTCCTACGATTAGCTAAGGTTGGAAGGTTTATTAAAAGCAATCTATTAGTGTAAGACGGAAATTTCACATCTGCTTCCAAGTTAAGCTGCGAAGAGCAAAAAGTTTTTCTGAACTGATTCTATACGGTCCTGGTGTACGTTGTACTATTTATAAACCAAGCACGCCCATGGCCTTATTCACGATGGTAGAAATGTGTTCTGAAAACTTTAGCTTGGGATCTAATAGAACAGCAAGATAATCAACTCGGGTAATTCTCTCCAGAGAACCCCCACAAAGGATGTAAGGAACCAGAAAGTCGCTGGAGCGATGTAAAGCCATTACTTTACATTTTAAAGCATTAAGGTTTAATAAATTTGCACAAACGACCAAGCAACCTGGATTGAAAAGAAATGTCCTTATACTGGACACAGAGCTTAACATCATCCGCATACATGAGTACTCTAGTGTATGTTAATGCAGAAGGCAGGTCATTTATAAAGAGTGTAAGGAGTGAGGGTCCTAGATGGCTGCCCTGTGGAACACCCGAAGCCACCATAATTGTTGAGGACAGGGAGTTTCTGAAAAGGACTCTTTGAGACCTAGAACAAACGTAGCTAGAGATCCATCTCAGGAGATTGGGCGGGAACCCTAGAATGTCGAGCTTTTGTGATAGGAGGGAATGGTTTACAGAGTCGAACGCTTTACTAAAATCGGTGTAAACAACATCCGTCTGCAGATTACCTTGAAAGCCTTTTATTATAAAGGAGGTAAACTCCAATAAATTTGTTGTGGTTGATCTCCGCCTCATAAATCCATGTTGTGATGGAGATATAAGTGATCTGCATAGGTGCTGCAGGTGCGGAGTTCAAATTTTTCAAACACTTTAGGAATAGCGGATAACTTAGATATACCTCTATAGTTCATTACGTCAGACTTGCTACTTTTCTTATTTATTTATTTATTTATTGGCCAACGGTTGAACCTTAACTGGCTAAACTAACTTACAGCTATCTTAAATAATACAAAGAAATCAACAAAAAAAAAAACAATTAACAATGAAACATGAAAAAATCAGACAGCAATCGTCTAACGGCTGATTTCCCATGGCAGAAGTCGAACCGCATCCCAGCTGGCAGCGCATTATACTGGCGAAGAGCTGGCAATCAATATTCCCCACTACCAAGTCATAAATAAAGATTTGAGCCGCAATGGTCCTACGATCCTCGAGAGAGGAGAGATGCACAAGGCGACATCTGCACTCATAGGATGGCAATGGGACTGAAAACTGCAAAGGCTGGAGTGCAAACTTCAAAAACTTCCTTTGCAATCTCTCGATGCGCGCAATCTGACCAACCCCAGTAGGGTTCCAAACCACTGAAGCATATTCAAGGCGCGAGCGCACAAGGAAAGAATATAGACTTAACCTCGTGTATGGATCGTTGAACTGGGATGAGTTGCGCGTAACAAAGGCAAACATGGCATAAGCTTTCGGCAAAATGTAATTCAGATGTTCCACAAACAAAAATTTGGAATCAAACAAGATGTCTAGATCGAGTATCTCCGTCTGCTTTAAGAGCGGAACGCCATCTATCGAGTACGAGGTCAGGACTTTAAATGTACACTTGCCATACGAAACCAAATAACATTTTCTAATATTAAGTGGGAGCAAATTACGTGTGCACCAACGAGCAACTTCATCCAGGTCATGCTGAAGAAGGATACTGTCGCCCAATGATTTGACAGAGCGAAAAATCTTGAGATCATCAGCGTAAAGCAAATACTCAGAGGCTCGAATGCTAAGACATATGTCATTGATAAAAATAGAGAACAGCAGCGGACCAAGAGCGCTGCCCTGTGGAAGGCCGGAAGTAGCCAAATATGGGTCCGACTGCTTTCCATTCACCAATACAACATACTCTCGCTGCTCAAGATATGATATGAACCAACTGAGCAAGCTCGAATGAATACCCAACCGATGTAGCTTGGCTACTAGAGCACAGTAGGAGACTTTATCAAAGGCCTTAGCAAAGTCAGTGTACACAACATCGACCTGAGAGTACTTTTCAAAGGCACGTGTTCAGAAATTACTGAATGCAATCAGGTTCGTAGTTGTTGATCTACCCGGCATAAAACCATGCTGCTTTGGGCTAATGTATGACCTCATGAGAAAAGTAATCTTTTTGGCAATGATATGCTCAAAAAGCTTTGAGATATTGCTGAGTTTGGCAATTGGTCTATAATCAGAGATATTATTCTTTGAGCCTTTCTTAAAAACAGGAGTGACTGTGGCAGCTTTCAACTTTCCAATAAACCGACCCGCTAACAAGGAATTCATGAAAAGAATATTCAGCGGCGCACAAAAAGCATCACCACAATTGCGAAGCAGGAAGGCAGAAATACCATCACTGTCGGGCTTATTAGAATTGTCGAAGTCAGCAATAGCCTCCAAGATGTCCCCCTCCAATATATCAAGTGTGTCAATATTGACAACCAAAGGGATGGAGTCAAGGATATCCGAATCATGCCACGTCGCACATGGCTCAAAATTAGACCTGAAAAAAGAAGCAAAAAGGTTTGCTATGCCACTGTCAGTATTAGCGCCTGGTATTAAAACGCTTAAAAAACTTATTGCGCAGATTTTTGTACCTAACGAGCCCTTTGTATACCACGGTAACCTATAGGAGCCACGCACTCTTCTGGAAGCATTTTTACCAACAAAATGACGAACAGTTTCAATGAAAACGCTATAACAAGTATCAACACTAGGATGCGATAGAACAGACGCCCAGTTTACATTTAACATGTCATCCCGTATAGCATTCAGGCTTACATCAGTAAAATAATAATGAGAATCAAGTTCCGCTCGAGGCGAGTAACAAATGAATTTGACTGCTAGTAGCAATGGCATATGATGCATATCGCATTCTACAATCGGCTGTTCACAGCGCGTTACACGGCAGTCGACATCAGGTCCAACGAAAACTAAATCTAGAATCTTATTTAACCTATTAAATACATTATTGACTTGGGTTAAGCCCACACTAAAACAATCATCCAAACAAAGAATTTCCTGCTGCAAATGCACATTACTCGGGATCATAGCCGACGACTGCGGATCGGCGGACCACACCAACGACCCCAAATTGAAGTCGCCAACAACGCAGAGATGCTGACGGTCTTTTAAGTTAGCATGCATGCTGGTAATATTTCGCATATGCGCCTTGTAGACCTCATAGCTGCTACACGGCGGAATGTACGATGCGCTGACTACAAGAGCCTCCGACTGTCCGGCCACCAACACACCAATCTGATCCAACATAGTGTCTCCATCCAAGAGACAAATGGGATCACATTGAATCGTGCGTCTAACGGCCACAATGACCCCACCCCCTCTGCAGCGATTCGTCTTGGCACAGTCTCTGTCCTTACGAAACACTTGGAAAAGGTTGGGGTCAAAATACTCGCTGTCGAAGAAGCTATCGTTGAGCCAGGTTTCAACCACGACGATGACGTCGAAATCGCACACAGCAGTTGCCAAATATACAGCCTGAGCCTTAGTGCGCATGCCCGCTACATTCTGAAAGTAAATGCTTAAGGATTTGGTCCCTTCCATAGGCATGATCACGGAGGGTAGCAGTGCTGAACGGCCCGAGGGCACGGAAGCATAATCCTGAGAAGGGCTTGGCATATCACAAGCAGCGAGAGGGGCGCGGCTCGTGCGTAACAAATGCCCAAACCGCCATAGTCCGAAACCGCAGCACACCTTCCTCGACCAGACGATTAAGCGGGGCAGCGGCGGGCAGATCCATACTGGGTACTGTGGGCGAAGAGAGCTCTCCATTTGCGAGCGAACGACGGGCTACTGACTCTCCCCAAGTGTCGAGTCCAGCAACGGCGCAAGCCAAGCACACGAAGACATGCGTTGTCGAATGTTGTTGTAACGACGATGTCAGAGGCGCACTTCGTTGACATAGAGCGCAAGCAAGAGCGTCGACGCCTATACCAGCAGCAACCGTGCGAATATCGGACAAAGCGTAGAGCGAAGAAGCGGCACTGTGTTGTTGTTCCGCAGAGGTATGCCAGAAGTGATGCAGCGAGCCAATGCTGACTTCATAGAGGCGAGAATTTGCATGCAGAATATGTCGTAAGGAGGCGGCGAACCAGAAACCATGGGCGCCGCTCACTGGGGGTTTTTTGAAGTGGAAGGAACTGGAGCTGGAGCTTCCGTAGTTGGGGTGGACGTCCGTACTGGCACAGCTGTCAACAGATTAACTGCCGTAATATCTGCTTCCGGTTTCTGCCTATGCACAAAACGGGAAACCCTTACCGACACTGGCCAGAATTTCTCCTCAAAGACGTCAGGGAACAGCGGCTCAGGTACACCAAGTTTGAAATTGACAAACTTCAATGCAGATAGATCAGCGTCCCGCTTGACCAATTTCGCACAAAAAATTTCCGCCTCAGACACCTTGAGCTTATCGGCAACAAATCTCACCACCGCCTCTGGCTCCGTTGCAGTAGAAAATCGACCAATATGCAGGTATTTTCTGCTCTGCAATACATTTAGCTGCTCACAGCTCGGCGCAATGCCTAGCAAACGCTTCGTCTTCTTTGTGCGGTTCTTTCTCTATTTTCTCCGCACAGTGACAAAGCCATCTGAAGCAGCTGATCCAGGGTCAATAACCGCAGTCGATGTGGCGGCCACTAGCCGCGGAGACTGCAACTCAGCCACAGATATGACATTGTCGGCTTTCTTCCTTGCAACAGCCGGCTTCACCTTCTTATTTAAAGTGACAGGGAGGGCAGCCATAAACTCCGACTTGAGCTCCCGATAAAGGCTCTCAAGCTTCAAAACTTTGTCGTTGAGTTCGTCAATTTTCGAGTGCGAGTCATTCGCAATCACACAATTGTCACACTGCCACATAAGGTTAGGCAGATTAACCAACATTTTCACCGCATCTGCATGCAAATCAATGCACGACAGATGAAACGCACGGCGGCACAACGACGAACAGGCCCGCGCGCGTACAGCATCAAAGCCACGAAGCTGAGCGGCCGTAACATCCGCTTTCATTTTTTCATTTCATTTAGCAAAGGACTGAAAATGCCGTTCGACCTCGGTAAACCGTATGGATACGACTGACCAGAGTAAACGTCCTGCGAATAGGTGGTTTGGAAAAAACGGGCAAAAAGATCGGCAATTGCCAGATCATTATCTGCCGACGTATTAAGGAAGGATAGCGAGGATGGGTGTGCGGACGTTCTACGCTTACTGTTTACGAAGCTGTAGAACTGTTTGGGGTCCTTAGAAAAACGTATCCTGCATCGAGATAGGTAATTCTGATAGCATTGAGCGTTAAGAACTGAAAAGTTTGACCGAGCTATTACATAATGAGAAAGAGAAGAAGGAGAGCCAACTTCTTGACATTTTATACCCGGTACTCGAAGAGTTTAAGGGTATATTAGATTTGTTTTATATCGTCTTGACTTTAAGTTTTTTAGATGGGATAACTCCTTGGTAAACCAAGGAGGTTTTCTTGATCTAATCGGACAGGAAAGTGGGACACAAGAGACAAAAAGTGAGTCCAGTGCATCATAGAAAATGTTTGTGCCTGTCTTAACATCACTGCACAAATATAAAGCGGACCAATCAAAATCCCTAATGAGATTATTAAGCTTCGTAAACTCGGCTTTACGGAAGCAGCGGACACATTTGGGTAGTCTACCCGACCGATCCATTACCGTTCGTACTAGGTCGAGCGACACTTCAAAAGTAAGATGGTAGGCATATTCAGTTATAGTGAGCGGGGGGACTCGAGTTAACAACGCTAAGGTCGGATCCGTTACAAAGCACAGATCAAGAAATCGACCCAAAGAATTTTTAACATGGTTAACTTGAGACAGAGACAGGTCAATCAAGCCATCAACAAAGTCATGACGTGCCATGGATACCAGGCTATTAGACTCATTTGCCGAAGACCGAACAATTTCTGGCAAGTTGAAGTCACCAAGAACTATCATGTGGTCTTTGTCAGATAGCGAGGAAGAGATAGCGGTTAAGGCGGACAAATGCTGCTCGTAAATTGCGATATCCGAAGAAGGTGGAATATACGAACAAGTCATGAAAACTGAGAAAGCAGGAAGAATCAGTTTTACACACAGAAATTCCAGTTCCTGCTGGATCTGGACTGTGAAAAGTTCCGACGTGAAGTTTGAGTCCACAGCAATCAGAACCCCTCCTGCACGTCGAGACGAACGATCCTTTCTATAAGTTGTGTACCGACCTGCCAAAACTTCGGAACTAAGAATGTCCGGCTTTAACCAGGTTTCGGTTAACACAATAACGTGGGATGCAAATGCGACACTATCCAGGAAAAGAATGCTGAGCTTACTACGCAAGCCTCGAACATTCTGATAGGTCACTAAAAAAGAGTTTGTTAGTTTTTTGGACGGGTGGAGGTAGAGCGGGAAGATGACGAAGGAGCACTGGTCTGATTAGTTGGCAGAGTTATTGGGGGCCTAGTCTTCTTCTTTGCCTTAATCTCCTTCACCACCAAATGCTCCGGCCAAAATGTGGCAGAACAGATGGTGTTAAAGTGAGTTTGGGAGACACTTATTTTAAAGAAGCTATCTCCCTGGCACAGGAGAAGTAAAACTTTTCCACCTTAAAATCAAGGGCTTGTATGTGGCTTTGGATATAAGCCGTCACATAATTTATTTTGGAATCAGGGGCTAGCCGTGAGACAAAACCTTGTCTCTTTGGTCGGATCCCCACCAATCTTGGCACCACAGGCCTATCACCTGTGATGGTAATACCCGGTGGTCCGGGACGTATATTCACTGGTGGGGTCGAAATTGAGGGGACAGCTAATGAGTTTGCGGACATTACGGACACGGACGCTACAGACAATTTTGGCTGCATGCTCTCCGACGCGATAAATTCGGCTACCGAATTTTCATCACCAGCAGCTGTCGTTGCCTTTGGAGTAGCGAACGAAATCAGCTGCTGCACTATTGGGGTGGTCGGAGTCAGCTTATGAGCATCGGTTGGCCGTGGGACAGCTGGCACTTGCCGTTCAGGCGGGGTGACCCTTTTGCGAATGGGAGACTCATTCCATGGCAAGGAGCCGGTCGTGTTGCTATTTAAAGCCCACGGTCAGTTCCTTAAAGCCCCTCCGGGTCTGCGTCATAAACGTGACCATGTCTTTTTCGACCACCCGGCATGCCTCACAGCTGTAATGCAAACCATTATGCTTTGAAATGGCATCACTCACGAGGCCTGTGAACCCAGCGCATTTTGCGTGCACGACGCTTTTGCAGAGCCAGCAAGGGATACTCGACTGATCATGAGTGATATTCTTCCTACAGGTTTTTTTTGGCTCAGACAATAGAGTATTCCATTATGTGAAATAAAATATAAAATATATGAAATCAAACAATAAAATTTCAAAACAAATAGATATCAGACCAGTGTGCCAGATAAACACTACAAGAGCTATAAGAATGAGAGGAGAGCGGTTACAGCAGCTTTAATTGAGAGGGAGAGAGAGAGCGGTACTAAACAGAAAGTATCGAGAGCGAGAGAGGAAGAACAGTTATGTTATTTTGGGTAATAAGGAGAGAGTGATAAAACAATAAATCAACTAGGTGAGAGCGTCACCTGATTTTGTGTGTTCTTACGAAAAGGAACAACAAAAACACACTGACTACCGACACAGGAAAATAATTAAATTATGTTAAAAACACAATGAAAGGGCATGCACCCGCGCTTACGGAAAAACTCTATGCAAGCAGGTAAATTGGGGAGTTTATTTAGTTGGTATATTCAAAAAACACCGGATGTTTATAAAAGATAAAAGGCAGATAAGCGGAGCGCAAAACAAAAACGCGTTTGATCACTACAAAGAGAATCGAACTAACGAAAGCAGTTTATCCGGTGAGGAGTCGAGGAAATGTCAACACAACTAGAACTGGTACACTCCAGAGCTATTGATAGCGTACGATGGTATGGGTCTTCAAGAAGTAATAGTGGACAGACTTTGGCTACTGTACCTACCTACCTCTCTTATGGAGGAATTCTAACAGCCGGTCGTCTTTCCACGTCGATGGTATGGGTCTTCCAGAAGAGAATAGTGGACAGACTTTGGCTACTGTACCTACCTACCTCTCTTATGGAGAGAGTTCTAACAGCCGGTCATCTTTTCACGTCGCTTCTGCATTTTCTGCATTTACTCAGAATTCACTCAACATTAATTGCCAATAGTTGTGTATATCTCGGAACTTATCATAACTGAACATTAATTGTGTTGAATATCAGTGATTCGGTAGTTGCAGGTTGAGAAAATAAATTTAAAGACGCGCAAGCTATTTATTATTGCTTTTGTCCATTTCGCTTTGGATCACCGCTCTCTGTGCTCAACGTTGCGTGCACTTCATCTGTTGCATTGCTTACACACTGCTCATCGTTTCGTCGCTTTGCTGGACCGTTCGCCGTTCACCGTGTAAATAGCTACTGCTGATCGTCGTGTTCCGCTTGCTCCGCTGTTAAACGGAAAAGCGCGATGTCAAAAACCGCAGCAAAGCGGGTCCGTAGTGACTCGTCGCTTGATTTGAGATCTGGTCGCATCTCAGATACGCTTTCGCCGCAGCTGATCGAGCTGATTAATAACACTAGTCGACACGACTTTTCCGCTGTCTCAAAAATGATTTTTTCTGATAGATTTGGATGTTTAAACATTTTTAAAGAAAAAATCTGGTATTTTTTGTCATAGGTAGTGCTTTTATTTTTCACATAACTTAAGTTTCCTACAACAAGTTGTATTGAACTTTGCAGTTTAAAAAAATTTGACAAATGCAGCTATAAATCCGATTCAGACACTTTGTAGCTGCAACTTAACTTCTGGAAGATATTGTAAAGCTCCTATTTCAGGCTGAGGTAAGCTCAGTCTTCTCCAGGATCCTACTACAAGAAATTTGTAGTTTGCAGGAACCTCTACAGGACACGGGGTCGGCCGTACCTAGGTTGGAAACAAGAGTGGAGGCGTAACCGTGCCCGCATGAGTTGGATCGAGAGGATAGTGAAGGGCACGAGGCGTTGACACACTCGTGGGGTCGGGAAGGATAAGGGATACGAGGCGTTGTCACACTCGTGGGACCTATCAGAGGATCAAGAGTTATTTAAGAATTGGAGTGGGCCCGTACCGCGATATTCTCGATTTCCTCGACCAGGCTGTCATCTTCTGGCCTTCGGTCGACCAGCGGGAAGTCCTCCTGTAAGAAGCCTAGAAGCTACTCGAGGTCTTCGTTGTCCTCTTCGGGTTGGTCCCCGGCAGCTACCGTTAGTAGCTCCTCGATGGATATATCGTCGAACCCACTGGTCGCTACCGGGGGCGAGAGGCTTTCCGGTGTGTCTGGCATGGGTTGTAGCTCTAGCTCTAGCTCCTTTACCGACCCCCCAAGCCGGGCTCGGTTTAGTGCGGAGTACCTTGGCGCCGTAGTCATCGCTGGTTCGCGCTGGGTGTACGCCGTTGCTGGGGGGTCAGGGTGTTTTCGTCGTTCCGTTGCTCTTTCGCTCGTTTTCGAGGTCGTCGACGTCAGTGGCGATGTTGTTGACGTTGGCGTCGGCGTCTCTACCTCCTCGGGGGGAGGTTCAACCGGGTCTGAGACGGAGAAGGCGGGCCGATTGTCGAGGGCTTCCACGGGCTCCCGGAACGTTCGGAAGAACGCATGGACGTTCCGGCCTAGCGGGACGAGCAGGTCCACCGTCATGAGATGGACCCGTGTGACGCTCAGGCCCCACGGTGTGACCGTATAATGGAACGTCTCCTCATCGGCCACGAGCCGGCGTGCAAAGGGCTCCTCCTCCTCATTCTCCTCGTCGTCAGAGTACGTGTGCGTGTACTCCGGGTAGTAGTGTTCTAGGGGCTTGTCCTGCTGGTCACAGTTTCGGGGGTCGTAATGGTACGCGTGTCCGAACATCGGTTCGAACATCGGTTCGAATGATGGCGGTTCGGGGCTCGGCGAGCAGTAGGTCCGGGGGTCTCGGCGGCGGAATAGTGGTGGCGACCACAGATTTTCGCGCCGAAATCTGGATGGTCGTCGCGAGAACAGCGGGGGACTATCCGGAGGGCCTTCGGAGTTCTCTGCTTCCGAGAGTTCGTCGTCCGATTCGCCGCTTGACTCGGCCGCATCGTTGCAGTTTAGCCGCTCTTGGTGGGCGTCACGCCTTATGTCGGCGTATGCGTCTCAGTTGGGGATCGGGACGTCGTCTTGCTCTTCGTCTCGGATAGGGGTGCTGGCGGTTGACCACGACGGTTCGCAGTCGGGTTCTGGGATGTTAGGGGGCGGACGACGATCTGCGTTCTTGGACGACGGTGGGGTTTCGGTCCTCCTGAACGCGTATGCCCCAGACTCTGGGCCTTCAGAATCGGTAGAGTCGTCGATGTAGATGACTTCAGGTGCCTCGGCGGGTGTTGCGGCTTTTTGGTGTTTCATGGTTGGTTGGCTTAGTGGAACTTCGGGTGTTCTTACTGTTGAGGGGAGCATTGCTGGTTCTCGTTTGAGTTACAATATGGATATTACTTAAGCTTTTAAAGGGTTCGATGCCTCAGGTCGGCACAGTTACAAAAATATAGTGTCTGCAAGTGTGGGTTACGTAAACTTATGCTTAAGTGTAAGCGGAAAGGAATTAAATAAGAAATATATGTTGTTTTTGTTGTTTTTTTGTGTGTTTTGCAATATATTTATTTTATTTATATATATATATATATACATATATTTTTTATATATATATATTATTTTTTTGGCTGAGTCCAGTTGGCTTTCTTCACTCGTCACCTGATCCGTACTCCCGTGGACGAGGTATGGGGTGGGTCGCCGTTTTTTAGGGGGGGCGACGGTGGCTTACATGGGGGCCTTACCGCTGGTCGGTGTCGATACCTCGGCCGGGCGGGCGTCAGTAGGAAGGTGGGACGACACGGCCTCTACGTCTTGGGACGCATTTGTTCACCTTGGATTTTAAGGCGGCGGTATAATATCCATATAATGGAGCAGAGAGGTAATGCCACGGCGAGCGTGAGGAGGTAGGAAGCGGTACTTTTTACCGTCAGCATTTCGTTTAGGCTTTCGATTTGATTGAGATTATTCATTTTCTTTGTAGGCCGTTATGTTGACTTGCGTCATTGCGGACACCACTGCCTTCCTCTTAGAGTCGCCGAGATGTTTAATGTACGCAGGTCCCGTTAAGAGAGCCCGGTGGGAATACGTCACTAAGTACGAGCCCGAAATCTTTTGGCGAAATCCGGCATCATCAACAACGGTCATGTTCGCGGTCATGTTTTGGCCACGT